>CALSBV010011913.1:1181465-1220970 GCA_943590825.1 Bovichtus diacanthus
TTTTTTTTTTATGTAAAACAGCCAAAATCCACCAGGATATTATTTTAAAATTGTAGCATGACACTTTCCAACTCCACTACTAACTGTATATCCATTATAGACTTATCATTGTAGGAAAAGCAGTGAATGTCCACATTTCTTCATTCAAATAAGTGAGGATCCAAGACAGCAACATTATTTTTTTATATACATGGGTTTGCCCCAAACATTTATTGCAACTTTCATTTTTCCAGCATAAGATAAATTTGAATACATATTTAAAAGGTAATCAAGTTATTTATACAGCCCAATGTGATTATAATGACAAGAACATTTTTTTACATTTTACAAGAAGCTTTAAGTGGTTGTGTATTGTTTTATATCTAAGCATTTGTCATATATCAACTAGAATACTTTATTATTTTAAGATAATTTACATCAACATTCAGCTTCACTGCAATTCATAATGTCTAGTGTCACTTCAAGTGCATAATACTGGTGTAACAACAATTTAAGAACAAGATGGCATTTGCTAGGATGCATACAATATGTTCCAGTAAAAAAGTTGGTATTATAAAGTTTGTATGATGTCCACGTGTAAACATAAATGCATTTGCATCCTTGCATATCTGCCTGTAAACTCTACTCAAAAGAGTCAGGGTAAATCAAATGTCAACATCCAAAGTCTTTTTAGGAACATGTGTGCTTTGCTCCACCACTATCTGAGCACATTCAATATACACTTAACAGTGAAATTACTGTTTTACAGATTAAAAAATGGAGCATTCTTCCTTTACTATAGACACGTAATGGACATATACTACAATATATCATATGCTGGTGGTATACATTCAGGTATGTTTTATGGTTATTAACAAATTGTCTTGGCAGAAGGAAATCATGCAAATTTGAACATGGATTTTTGATGATATTTTTGCAGTTAAATCCACACTGTGGTTTGTTGTTTGACAATAATGGTAGTGATTGATCTGACATCCACCTCTTGAAATGTATTGTAGTATCAATGTAAACCTGTCCTCGTCTTTTCTGACCAGAAGATTCATGTAATGACATGTATGTGTCTTTGTACCACAGTTTCCGGCATGTTTTGAACTGGCAGTAAGTAGGAGAAAAAAATCTAATTCATCAATTAATTAGGTGAAGGCTCATATGACTAGACAGTGTAAGTGCTCCAACAATGTTCTAGTTTCTAGGTCAGTAAAGACAAATCAGGTGTCAAACGTTAAAGCAAAATTCCAATCGAAAACTATGGGCAGAAATATGTGTCTCTAGAAACTGAATTTGAATTACTCAAATTGAATAATGGCGTTAAAAAACTGAATTTGAATAATCTATATTTGAATTTGGATTACTTAAATTGAATAATTGCATTCAAAAGATATTTAATAAAATATTACATTCAGTTTCAAGTTTACTGGAATTCAGTTTCAAACTTCAAATTATGGTATTCAGATCCAGTTCTTCAATGCAATTAGTCAAGTTAAAAAATACACATTCAACTTATGCGATTCCAATTTAGTTTTAAATACAATTAAAAATTACAATTGAAAATGACTCAAATGTAGTTTCTATTCACACATATATCTGCCCACATTAAAAACCTTAACAATGTTAAAAGCTTTTCTGACTCTTTCCTTGCAGATATCCAAACTGTGACAATGTGTCATCACAATTAGATCATTCCAACACCTCTACTGGAGGTTTGTAGGACAAAATGTTTCAAAAACATGCACTGTAAACATCAACATCCAAAACAAAGGCGAGTTTCCCTCTGGAGCTGCCATATAGCACCAACAGTCAACAGTCAAAAAGAGAGAAATCTATTGTAGAAGAAGCACATCAGTTATACCAAACTCTCCATCCCACAGTAGCCTCAATAGAGCAGAATGCAATGCAACCACAATAAATGTTTGCTTTGAGTAAAGGGCACAAGTCTTATTTTTTATCAATTAGAACAGCTGTCACTCTGTTTTTACTATTTTTATCCCACCAAATCATAAAACACACAGCAGAAAATAAGTTTATACCCGTTTCCTGCAGCTGTCCAAAGGCATTCTGTGGAATGCACAAAGTCACTAACATAAGTAGGAATACATTTTGAAAAAAAAAGTAAAATCACAACACTTGTCAAATTTCAAACATCATAGATTGGTATAACCGTGAGTGAGTGACAGTATCCAAGAGATCCATTGTCTCTTTTGGATTGGAGGTTTCCAAGTTGACCGATGTCTCTCTGGGACATGCATAAGTGCAACATATTTCACTGATATTCTTCCTTTCACTTATCCCTTGAGATGGTATCTATTTTCACAGTTGTTGTAATTATCTGACTGGTCTGAACGAATGAGATGCCTAAACCTGCCCATCTTGTCCGTGGCATCGGAAAAGGTCTTATGAGGTAACTACAGCTTCAGTTTCATATATACGCCACATATGAGACCCTAAAAGCTATGGCAATGATGTCCAGTGTAACAGTCTTTGTCTGCTTGGTTGTCTTGGGAAGCCAGGCAAATATCATTTTTCTATGTGTGTATCCTAGTAGGTTCACATGCCACCATCGCTTCGTTCTCCACCTACTAATCACTGTTATTGCTTTGGTGATTTACACATTCAAGATTCAGAAATTAGTTTCAGATAGTATGACAATACAGCAAGAATCTGTGTATCTCACATTAAGAGTTGTTTTACGGCATACTGGTCGCTCACCTGGTAGAGCAGGCCATCAACATACAAAGGCTCAGTCCTTGCTGCAGCGGCCCAGGGTTTGAATCCAACCCTTTGAATGGCCCTTTGCTGCATGTCGTCCCCCCTCTCTCCTCCTTTCCCACCTTAAGCTATACTATCATTAAAAGGCACAAAAAGCCCAAAACATAATCTTAAAAAGAACAACAAAAAAGACTTGTTTACACACTCTGTTTCTGATGTCTAAAGTGTTTGTCTGCTACAGAAATGCTACTGTTTCGTCAGTGACTGCATAGTCATAAGGAAGTCTCCACACAGGAGCCATTTCTGTGGAAAGACCTGTGGCTGTGGCAATTCTCGCTACAGTGGACAATGAGCACTGGGTAGCAAAGTGCGTCCTCATAGTCTGGGGGTTCCTCGTCATCTGTAGCGAGGCGCTCTGATAGACAGCGGGTGTTCTCGCTGGGACTCTCCTGGTCATCCAAGCTGCCGCTCCTCCAGAAGCAGCTGCGCTGGGAGCCGTAGCGCCGCGCCAAGGAGAAGCGGCTGCCGCTGAAGGGGATGCGGGAGCTGGCACCGGTACAGATGCTCAGGGCGCTCCTGGAGAACACTGAAGAGCAGCTGATGGCTCTGTGGCAGCGCTCACAATTCTGACGTATCCCGCTGAAGGTGGACGGGCATTGGGCCAGGTCCATTAGGCCAGCCTCGGAGTAACTTGGCACCAGTTGCTGGTTGGACCGAATGTGCCATTCCAGTTCCGTACTGTCAATGGTGTTAACACGAGGGATACGACGCCAATATGGCCGTTCATCACATGGGGTCACAGGGAGGTAATCATGTCCAAAGAGCTTCTCAACGCGATAGTGGACATATGCAGTGTGATACTCTGTGAAGACTCTGAGAGGCCAGGAGAAAGTGAGGAAGGAGGCAAACCAGAAGACGTAGTGGGACAGATACCAGGGGTGGTGCTCTGGGTCAGACAGCACCATGACATACTCCTTCAGGTCAATGTTTTTCAGGTGCATGCCCTCCCTGGCTTCCATGTAGTCATCAAGGCCCTCATTGTCCGTGAAAAACCTTGCTCGTTGTGTGAGGTAGGAATTTTCAGACTCTACGTTGGCGAAACTAAAACACTTGGTGAAGCGCATCTTAGTGAGGGCAGACTTCTCCAAGCTCAGTAGCTGTTTTGAAACATCTTTGACGTTACAGTGACTGTAGTCAAATTCAGCTTCTGCCACATGGGTGTTGACACGCTCATGGTAAACCTGGGTACTAGTGTAAGCGTCTCCATTGCGGTAGCGTGTGACTTGCCGTGTTCGGCGAACATAGTGATAGCTGATGGCCTTCCACCAGATGCAGGGTTTGGCTTGCTGCATCCTTTGGATGCGCTCGTAGATGCCCTCCACATCCACTTTGTGCTGCAGCTCGTTCTTCACATGACAGTGCCAGCACTCCACAAGATAGACTAAATAGAGCATGCCCAGCAGGGCCAGGGGGATGTAGATATAGCCATCAGAGCAGGGACTGTCATGGTACATCATAGATTTCCCTTTGAAGGCACTGTCAAAGGTGAGGCGGGTCACCTTGGTGACGTGACACCAAACCATGGCTCCCATGCAGCCATACATGAGAATGGATAGGAGCAGGCATTTCCAAAAACTCTCCCGGCATAGTGACTTGCTCAGAGATTGCTTTAGGGGTCTTTGCTGTTGAGTCAAAGCACAGACAAAACAAAAGAGGAAGTGATACAAAACTATTGTCATATCATTTATCATCTACCTAAAATGGAATTGCAACATCTTTAGCACAACAAGGACTTTTAACAGACTTGGGCAAAAAAGAAAAAAGAAAAGAACAAACAGGTCATGTAACCATAGCATTACATTAAAAATCCCCTTGTTGATAACAAGAAAGTTCTTTCAGCTGTGTCGACGTTTCATGCCATTCTATAGCTAAGCGTTGGAGGGACATCTGCTGGTGCACTACAGCAGATGAGAGATGAAAGACAGGTGAAGAAACTGGGATGACCCAAAACGTGGCCAAAGACTTCACTCGGAAATGAATAATGAATGAATGAATACTGTATGTGCTATAAATTCTATGTCTATGTCTATGTCCAACTGCAAGGGTATTATTTGTAAATATATATATGTATATGTATATATATATATGTATATATATATATATATATATATGTAAATATATAATAATAATAACCTGGTTAATCATTTACCTGCCGTGTTTAAACATTGTGTCCACATGGATTCTTTAAAGCCATGCGCCATGATCTAACAGACAGAGCGCAAACAAAAGGCATTTGTACAAAGGAGGGATGCTAGAAGAATAATACCTCCTCTCTGGTGTCCTCCTCGAAAACGGTGGTCGTACTGCTTTCACTCGCTGTCGCAGCCGATGCTGGAGGGGACATGGTGCTGGGGCAGCGATGGATAATAATGACAGGGCGTGGAGCAGGAAGAGGGACAGCTTTCTCTACCTTGCTCTGCAGAGACCCTCAGACAGACGTGCATTACTCCACCCGGAGAGAAGCTCGAGACGGGTCGACGGAGGCATGATCGGTGAAGCCCAAAATAACGGGATCTTTCCGGTGGCTGAGAAACAAAACAAAAAAAAGCGGCGGGGGGTGTCTACAGGAAAGCCCGCATCCTGCTCTCTACTGTGTATCTGTCAGTGCCGCAGTAACATGATCGTAGATGATGCTGTATTAGCGGGTACTTATTACAAAATGAACATGCCCGCTGTGCAGATATCACAGTCTGAGGCAGGTGTACGGTGAGATGTCGTTGTATAGGCTAAATGTGTCACTTAAAGGGAAAGTTCGCCTTAAAACTCAGCCTTTAAGACTCTACAGGCAGAAACGTGTTTTTCATGCACTGGCCAATTTTGAGTTTGGGCTATTCTTCTTTCATAACATGTCTTCTTTCAGACTAGTGTGGAGAGAACATCCAATATACACATGTGTTTATTTTATTAACTTTGTCAATTTTTTCGTCTGTAGATCACGTCTAAATTCACCACAAGTTTGCTTTAGATAATGCCTCATTTGGATATTTAAACATAACATTTTAGAAAACTTGAAATAGAAAAAAGTAATTATCTTCATGTAAGTAATCAACTGGGGAAGTTTCATGGTGATATATATGTGTTTTGTTTTCTTTTACCCTATTCACTTGTAGTGTCTTGCAAAAAGTATTGAATTTCACAACACAAATCTTTAAAGATCATTTTCTCAGAATTAGTTTGAGAAACATCCACTTCAGTAGCTCTTACATGCATCAAACTTTCCAGTTTCATTCCTATCTATATTCTGAAGGTTTGGGGTTTGTTCATATATCATCAATAGACTGATTTATATTACATCACAAAAGATTTCCCTTTTAAATGTAAAAAAAATAAAATAACCACGAGTAATGCAATTAGAAATCAATGAGGATGTAATACAAAAATCACAACATGTACATTACAATCATGCAGGAACAATATAGCAATGCTCTGATGTGGTGGTAACTTAAATACATCGAAAAAAAATCATTGGTTATGTTTAAATAATAGGCCTATTAGATGCATATATTTGACTTTGAAGATTCTGATTAATTTTACAAAATATAATTAACAAATAATTGATCTTGTATTATTATAGGTTAAAATAAACTTGATTAATCCCTTGGTGAAATTCACAAGCAAGCTACCCGGCAGTATAGAAAACAAAGAGCTGCAGCATTGAAGTGATAAACACATGAATGCATTAATAATTATAATGCTGGTCGTTGCACAGAATGAGTACTTTACCTTTTTTTACTTTAAGTAGATTTTGAGTACTTCATCCACCTCTGACAATACCTGGTTCCAGCTTCTACATTGTGATGATCTGCTGCTTTTCTTTGTATTACAGCCTATAGTAAATGGAATATCTTTGGGTTTTGGACTGTTGGTTGGACAAAACAAGACATTTAAAGACTTTACTTTGGCCTTTAAGAAGTTGTGATCCACATTTTTCACTATTTCTGACATTTTAGAGACCAAACGATGAATCAATTAATGGAGGAAACAATGGGAAGATGAATCGATAATGAGAATAATCAGTTGCAGCCCTAACAAAGAGAAAAAGTACTCATTAAGCAGGATTATTGTAACTGATGTATACATGCCTAACATTAAATTCAGCATCTTAATGTTGGTAGTTGGTGAAGGTTGAACTAATTCTTTATTTTCTGTTGGGTAATTTAATATAAAATAAAGCATCATGTTTAATACACTAATCATACGTTTTGATGGTAAAATCTGCCTCTGCAAAATAACTAGGAACTAAATAATTTGATTAATGTAGTGGAATAAAAATCGTATAGATGTGTTATAAGCAGAGAATCTTTAAGTCTTACATCTTCACATGAAAAATCTTGGACGTTGTGGGATTTAGTGCTGCTGTGGGCTGCACAAAGAGAGAAGCTAAAAACTGTTACATTAGTATTCTTCCACTGTGTTACACAGCATGTCAAATGTTTTTGTAAGTATTTAATAAATGTGAATGAACAAGGCCGTTTCCAGAAACCAGAGACAGAAGTAAATATTAACCTTAAAAACAAGGGAAAGGGTTGTATAGTTACAGTTTACATGTGGAATTGTGTATTAGAAATAATATGAAGCCCACCCAATCCAGTATGAACATCATTAATAAAGATACTTAGAAAAACATGCATGTTCTCATAATGTCATGAAAGAGACTCCACCAAATATCAAAATCATATGAAATTATGGGTCATAATTATACGTAAATAAATATCTTAAAAAAATACAAAAATATTTTCAGAACCCATTCAAAGTCTCGGAGGGTAAAATAAACTTGTTTGTTTAGTTGTTTAGGTGAGGTTTCTTGTTCCACATATTGACTGTTTTGTTGATGTTTTACACATTTAGAAATAAATGACGAGTTACAAATTATTATAAATGTATGAACGTAAAAAATACTTATATGTACTAACAACTAAATTATAGTCAGTTTGTTTTTCAGGGAGATTAATCTGAATCAAAGGTCCGTAAAGCTGTAGTCCTTTTAAAGAAACAGTAGTCATAAAAAAAAAAAAAGCCACTGAAGAGTTTGTTTTAACCAGATACTTGTTAAATACTTGGTCCGGGTGTGGACCAAACTGCAAGACAATGTTCAGCCGCGGGGATTTTTCTTCCTCTTGTATTAAACTGCTACTCCTTGTCCCAGGGTCTCCTTTTCTGATGATGAAGGGAACCCTCAAGGGGAAAGAGAAGAAAGGTTATGACTGAACAAACACCAAGGTTAATACTTTTTATAGGGATTCATAAAAAGGGTGGGGGGATCAATACAACATAGTATCACAGCATTTTGTGTGGCAATGTTGTATCAATACACGGACGCCAAGTATCGATCTTTTATTATTATCTTATATTATATTATCAACATTGTAAATACAAATTTAACTTTTTGGTAAGAATTAGTTTTTTTCAGTCCACTAGATGGTGCTGAGTTTTATTCTGATGAGGGATTGCCAGGAAGTTTGTCAAAACAAAGATGGAGACATCGGAGAAAGAAATCAGAAATGCGTTCTGAAAACGTAATCGTCCGAGGTGAAACAGATGTCGACAAACTGCATAATTTGCAGATGAAAAAAGTTAACAAAATGCAACATATTGTAATATATGTTATCGCAACAATCAGCAAAAATATCGTATTGTGACTTAATTATCGCGATAATATCTTATCGTGGGGCCTCTGGTGATTCCCACCTCCAGGGTTCATAGTTTTTGATCATCTTCAATTCTGAGATGCCACATGCATCAAGAAACAGCTTTGAATTGCTTTTTTGGCTCAGATAACCTGATCACAGCAGAATGCAGTAACATTTTGAAACCGTGTGCCCGAGCTACTTACCGAGTACATGTCGGAGAGGTTGTTGAAAAGCTCCTGGCCTGCGCTCACTTTGTTCCTCACTCCTCGTATGGTCCCATTCTTGCTGCAGATATTAATCCGTTTGTTGCTGAAGAGCATCTCTCTCTTGGCACTGGCGTACAAAAGCAGGTCATCGGGTGCACAGCCGCTCTCGTCCACACTAGTTTCCACCACCAGACCGTTCAAGTGGCGATTGGCCTCGCTGGTGGGGGGCGAGCTTCCCTGCTCTGCGTCTGGACTGCTGCTTGTGCAGTCAGAGTCCACTGAGTCCGACACTGTGCCGCACCAGGCCGTTTCATCCTTGAACACCTCCGCCAAGACCCGGCCGCTGTTGGCAGACGCCACTCTAAACCTAACTGTTTTCCCAGACTTTTCTTTCCCCTCTTTCACTTTTGGCCCCTCCATTGAAATACAAGACTGTCTCACATGTTTCAAATCCCATTCAGAAAAGCCAGACGTGCTCTATCAACCACAGCCATGCTGTAGTGCAATTATCAAACAATAATATCCCCATTGACGAAATGGGCTGAAAATACCCCGAGTACAAAAACTAGACACCCAAATGGTTAATAATACATGAGCTTCTGCCATGGTAACAGCTAAAACAGGCAAACAGTAAATTGATATTACCAGGTTCAATTATTGATCAAGGTTAGTTTTCAAACAGCAGGTAGACTACAGACCTGTGACTAGTCTTTTAATTCCCACAAGTACCCTTAAAGCTCTAAAGATAACCTTGTGTGCACTTTGCCTCCACTTCCATTACCCCTGTCTGTCCCTGAAGTAAGAATCATTCATCAAACGTCTACCAACTTTCTGTAAAGATTACATTATAGGATAATTTAACAACTATAAATGGTATTGATTTGTCTCAAGAAATGTTTTTCATCGTAATAGTATCATCAATAGGGTAGAGCGGATGGTTACAGTAGGCATATGTAGCCATCAAATAAAAGCAAGAAATCCATAAAATTGTCACAGTCAAGGCCGTATTCATAATAAATATAACCAGAAATACAACCCCCCCCCCCCAAATATATATTGATAAAAATATATATACATAGATTTCTGCTATGCCACCAAGGGCAACCACACACCGCCATCCAAAATATTCATTAGCAAATCTAATTATAATCATAAATACACATAACAAATTGCCGTTATTGTTACTACCAGCGCTAGTATTTTTGATGTACTGCCAAGAACCCAGGAGAAGCCATTGCTCTGCTCTGTACAGCAGACTATAGGACAAACATTAGGACTTTATTCTCATTAAATGATGACTTCTAATATTACTTTTTTCTCAAAATATTACGACTTCTCAGAGAACACAGATGTGTACGATATGTTTTGAATGGGTCACCCTGCTGCTCAGAGTGACCCATGGGATTATTCTGATCACTCTTGAACTGCTCCTGCATCACAGCAGACAGGGAGCAGGTGTTTTTGCTTTGTTGAGAAGTAAAGATTATTTGTCAGTATTAGAGCCTATTTTATATTATTACAGCACATTTACAATAATAATAATCATACGTTTTTTCAAACGCATGATTATTTAGCACACAAAACATAGGCACTATGACAGTTTTCCTAAAAAATAAATAGCTTGTCAGTCAGCAGACAGTAAATTGGTCTCTATAAGCAGAGTCAGTGTTTTGATAGTACATCATTTATAATGTAGGCTACAATATGCAGTGACTATACATAAGTTGATACATAAATATTCTGTGTATATATATATATATATGAATCCCTCGACTACGAAGCAAAATATGAGCATAATATCTTTCACGTCACAAACCTGTAACTCCACTCCAGACCTGTAGATGGCAGTAATACTGCGACTGATTCCCCACCAACGAAGAAGCTGGAGAAATGCACGTGTAACACGGTGTCAACATGGGGAAAAGAAGGCAGAGTAAGCAGCTTTTCACGACTTTAACCAAGAAACAGAAGAAACACTTAAAGGAATTCGGAGAGGAGCATCCGTTTCATGATGAGTAAGCAGTACAGCACACTTCGGCCTGTCGTAAAGGAATAGTTAAGCTACTTTTATGTTAGCCAACTAGCTAAGTTACATTCAGAAGACTGTGTTAACAGTCAAGTCAGATACAGTGGGCATGTTAGCTACGTGTTAGATATGTGTTTTTAGTAAAAACATATACCTGATATTGTTCGAAGGAGGCTAAAACTTGACTTTATCGATATATCCGATATGTTCTTATTTTTGACTGCAGTTGGTGGTTCTTACCTAGATAGCTCTTTCATTTCGACCACCCAAATCAGGCGACTCTGTTGTAGACAGGGCCTTTCTCAGCAGCTTCATGGGCATGCTTTCCTCTCTTAACGAATTCTCCAAAAATGCACCCTAAATCATTGTTTAGTTTTTCAGAGTTATGCTTCAAGTGCTTTACATTTTCTCTATACTCTAATACCAACATGTAAACAACAGCCCAGATCAAGAATTTTGTTATTTAGTCAAGTTTGGGGTCTTACAAAAAATGCTTGTTTTCTAAGTGACTACATTTCGATTTGTGTTTTTTCAGAGTCGGTGCAAAACCTGAAAGAACTGAGATATTGGAACTGGTGAGCAGCGCTGTACAATTCCTGATTATAGAAGTCATAGGTTGATGATTTTACTAACTGTCACTGCACAGTGTTTTGGGTGGCAGTAACAAGGACCTCCTGTCTGATCAGATGTACATACAATACATTCAAATACATTGTGGACCATCCAGTCAGACATACTTAAGTTTTGTGCTAGTTTACATATATTACAAATTGAAAGGTATTCTGTCCTCACCTTTTATTACAGGCAGCAAGCCCAGAACAGTCTGACGATGAGCTTGATGAGCTGGAGGATGAGGAAGAGGAGCCTGAGCAGAAAACAGCCTATCAGAAGCTTCTTTCAACTCTCAGCCAAGTCACCAGTAATGACCAGAGTGAAGGGGAGAGCACTGATGATGATGAAGAAGAAGAAGAACTTCTTGGTGAAGGTGAGTTGTTTATTTCCAGCACACTGAGGACTAGAGCAGCAGTGATTGGTTGACTTATTGATAAGTTTAGTATATCGACATTTTATAAACCAAACTATTAATCAATTAATTTAGAAAATAATTGGTGTATTAATCAATTATGAAAATAATCATTAGTTGCTGCCTTACTGAAGACGGTATACGTAGGCCAACATACTGCAGTCGACTGAATATTGTTGTGCTTTTAATTGTAGCAGACAGTGATGGAGTCGGTGATGACAGTGAGCATGGTGATGAAGATGAAGGGGCTGAAGAAGAACCCGAAGATGCAGATGAGGCTCTGATTGAAGCGGTAGAAGGGGAGGAGATGGCGGAGAAGGAAGTAGGAGATGAGTTTGTAGACAAGGAGCATGAGTTCCAGTTCTGTCTGGAGACCAACTTCATTGACGAAGGAAGACAAGAGGACAGTGAAAGCACTGCAGAGCAGGAGGACGGGAAAGGTAAGAGAAGATTTAAATGTCATAATCAATAGTTTTGTCAAATATATCCCCCTACGTTTCCTGTCTAATGGAAAGAGATGCATTTTATGTCTTTGTTTTTATTTTCAAAATAAGGGAACTCCCTGCTCAATGAGAAAAGTTGAGGAATATGATTTAAGTGAGGTATTTTTTACAGTTTTTTTTTCTGTTTATGCAGATATATTTGTACAGCATTTGGACACAGAGCTTGGTGAAGACGATGTGCAGAAGATGACATCTGGCATCAAAGCCAAGGCTCATATCACGGTATTAGGTGCACAGTTCTTCAAAATCAAACACATTTTTTCATTAGAATACATTCTAACTAGAGTTGTTGTGCTTTACTATCTCCGCCTTTCCCCACATTTAGTGGCCAAAATTGGGCGCTTTATTTTGTACCAATCCCCTGGAGAAGTTTGGATCCATCGGCCCACAGAAAGACACAAACCTGCCAGTTTTCCACAAAGTTTTGGAGACTCACTGGAAGGATCTGAACAAGATCTCCAACTTTAAGGGGGTGCCTGAGGAGATCAGCCCACTGCAGCTAGAGCTGCTAGCTCTTATGGGCTCCTACAAGGACCTCTACTACCCAGAGACCTGTCCTCTGAACCAGGGCCCACAGGTTTGCAGCTCATACTGCCTCCACGTGCTCAACCACGTACTGAAGGCCAACTCCCGGGTCCTGGCCCACAACGCGCTGCTAAGGGAGCAGAAAACTCAGGTTAAAGCTGGAGCTGAGCCACAGGACGAACCTAGAGACCAAGGACTGACCCGGCCCAAGGTAAAGTACTGGACACATTACGATTAGCTTCTTAACGGAGCTCCATTTAACATTTCTAAACTTCCTTTAAACTGCACTTTTTTGAGTTATTTTGTGCCTGTTTTAGTCTCAAATACCAAGAGTACTGTAGTAGGAAATTAATTGCTAATTTCCCACAGACCGAGTGCAAATTCTACATGTTTATCTACAGAGGTCTGTCTCTCTCTCTCTCTGGTTCTCAGGCTGGATCATACTTTAATACATCAGCATGGCTGATCAACCAAAGATTTCATGGAAATGTTGTTTTAGTGTTAAATTGCCTTTGTCACCTAGCAAGCATTGTGGAAGTCATTAGTTTTTCTTGCTGCACGCAAGTCTCCCTGCCTGTGCGTGGGTAGAATAAATCACATTTCACTTTGAACAGCATACAGTCCAGCAGTAATATATATCTTATATGAAATGCATGGGTGATCGGAGAGTAACTCCATGATTCCATTGTGTTTAATTTAGTTTATGCTCCAGTTTACACAGAAGCGGCAGTATGGCTCACTGGAATCCCTCAGGGACATTCACGTTATCTGCTATCATCACTTTTCTTAATCTTTCCATTTAGCCACAAGGGTTCAAAAACACAATATTACATCTTTCCTGCTCTGTGGTATTGATTGCTATGAATGTGTCAGGCTCTGATTCTCGTACCGTTCCGAGGCGGAGCGCTGCGAGTCGTCCAGACAATCATCAGCCTGCTGGAGACCAAAGGCAGAAAGATCGTGGTCAGCAACAAGAAGAGGTTCAAAGAAGAGTTTGGAGAGGAGGCAGAGGACAAGCCACCCAATCTGCAGAGGCCAGACGATTACAGCGCCATCTTCTCGGGCAACGTGGACGATCACTTCAGGATAGGTACAGTTCAACGAACCGAAGTCAACCCACTTTTGATATCCTGCTACAATTCTATCTCTCTGAGGCCTTGTTGCTGTTCTCTCTCCTCAACAGGCATCTCCATTGTGAGGAGCAGCATACGTCTGTACTCCCCCTTTTATTCATCAGACATCATCATTGCGTCTCCGCTGGGCCTCCGTACAGTGCTGGGAGCAGAAGGAGAAAGTAAGAGGGACTTTGACTTCCTCTCCTCCATCGAGCTGCTGGTGGTGGACCAGGCAGATGTGTTACTCATGCAGAACTGGGAACACGTCTTGGTAAGAATTCTCAGCTGTTCAACGTGACACATTATTGGTGGTGGCATTCGTTCAGTAGTGTTGTGTTGTGAGCCATCTGCGGTTCGTTTTAGAATTGGATCAACCACATGTTATAATTTAGCATCTAACGCGAGGCCAATTTGTACTTTCTGCGTCCGCGTATCCACGAGGGTCCGCTTTGGTCCTTGTGACGCAATTGTCATCATCCTTTTTAAAACTTAGTTGTAAAAGTCCATTGAAGTAATAAATTCCTCTCCTGCTCGCAGAGCTGTGCTGGCGTTCTGTTTTTTTAACTTTCATAATAAAAGCCCGACTTAAATTCACTTAGCATTTTGTTAAGAGGCAAGTCAACAAAACAGCTTAGAATAGTGTTTGGTGACCGAAATACTCACTCAATGGTCATCGTTTGAGCAAAGGCACCAGCAGTCGGTGTTTGCTCTCAGCGTCTCAGGTTCTGGATGGTCCCGCCAGTCATTTCCTCCCCGCTGCAGCCGCAGCTCCGGCCTCTTTCTGCGGCCGTAAACTGGCTGGAATAAATACGGCTGAATATTTGAGTCAGCTGAAACACTGTAAAATGTATCCTCGTCCATAACATACTCTGCGCTCATATCTTAGGATGCTATTTTCACTGTTGGAAACGTAGCAAGTGAAATACAAGCGAAGGGAAAAGGGAAGTTCAATGGAATTTACAACAAGTTTAGGAAGTTCTGGTTATGAGCGGCATCTAGAGCATGCCTCCCCGCTACTCAGAGACGTATACATAAGATGAAGAAGTTTGTGGTTCTTCCTTTCCACCAACTGTCACGTCAAATGACTCCGCTTGTGGCAAGAAGAAAAACAGATTTTGCAGCTGCGAACTCGACTGTCTCGGTCAACACGCACTGAGGAATTTATTGTATCAATCAACTTCATTTACCATCAACACTGATTAGACAGCCGCATCAAAAGTGGCAAGTTTCTCTTTTAAGGTGTGTCTTTCTAAATTGATGTCTTTATATATTTTTTTTAAATCCCATGGTTCCCCCCTCCTCTACAGCATGTGATGAAGCACATAAACCTGCAGCCGCTGGACTCCCACGGAGTGGACTTCTCCAGGGTGAGGATGTGGAACCTGAACAACTTGGCCAGACACTACCGGCAGACGATGGTGTTCAGCTCCATCCAGGACCCACAGATTAACAACATCCTCACCAAGCACTGTGCCAACTACCGTGGACAGGTACTTTATACACATTGCAGTTAACATTACACCTGCTCCTGGGACTGAGCATTCAGTACAGACTGTACTTTAACTGAACATGTTACTAAGAGGCATAAATGATCTCGCAAACCGTTTTCCCTTTCCCAGATGTAGCGCTCCACCGCAGTTGGAGCAGTAGCCACACTACGCTGTTTACTGTAGTCAAAAGTTAATTCCCTGTTTATATTTTGTCCCAGATTGCCACTAAGAACGTGCCAAAAACAGGATCAATCTGCCAGGTGCTGGTTCAGCTGCCTCATGTGTTCCAGATGTTCTCCTCTGACAGCTTCATGGACCACGATGCCCGGTAAGCTCTTCCCAAAGGTCAACCATGTGATGCTATCACAGCCAGACAACTTGTCCACGATGAGATCGACCTGGGGTTTTCATATGCTTTAGGGTAAATATCATGTTGCCATTGATTCACTGAGCTACACTGTAGGCTACAACTTTTATGTTTGTTTACATTTGGCAGAATTGACCCCAGTAAAAGTATGGCTATTAGCAGCTCCTGTTTGCAGTGTATTCATGGATATACAGACTTCTATCACTTTGAGACTAAAAATTTAATGATTCTCGAGCAGGTTCTGGGCGCCTCCACGCCTCCTCTTCAATCCCACCTGTCCCCCTCAGGAGGCACGAGTTAGACGCCAGCTGACTGTTAAACACTAATGTTTAGCTCCTTTATTTGAGCACATCTCTCGGTCCAAGTCGTTTGAGATTCTGAGATTGCACACTGTCATCATACCTTTTTTCTTTTCCAGGAAAACACATTTATACAGTCATCTTGAACTAATTCTTAACATTTATATCAGTCGGGACATTTCTTTTTTTCCTTTTTCTGTTTATTAGGTTGTAGGGTTCCTTTTTAGCTGTTATATAAATCTGTTGTGTGTATCTTGTTTTAATGTTAGTAGCACATTGCTTTCCTTGCTGTTCTGTGAGTTTCATTATTTAAATCAAGTCTAAATAAAAAACAGATCCATATATTGTTAATATATGCAACAGCTCTTGAGATCCAACAAAATGTAAAGCTTTTTTATCTCCGCTGTTCCCCATCCTGCCTGTAGGTTTCAGTTCTTTGTAGATAAAGTGCTGCCTCAGTACAGGGACTCAGTTATGTCCCACACTCTGATCTACATCCCGTCTTACTTCGACTACATCCGGTTGCGCAACCACATGAAAAAAGAAGAGATCGACTTCGACAGCATCTGCGAGTATTCCAGCAAATCAGAGGTGTCCCGAGCCAGACACTTCTTCCAGAAAGGGGATCGACAGTTCCTGCTCTTCACTGAACGCTTCCACTTCTACAAGAGGTCAGCTCTTTTTAATGCTCCAGCAGGTAGCCCCACTTGTGTTGGGTTCTTTGTTGAATTTGAGTGGGATTATGTCTAATGTTGAAATTCATTCAACATAACTCGTATACACATCATACATAACCAGAACATGACAATTAACAGTAAATGGTTATGAAACATTTAATTTTAACATTTCTAACACCAATGTACAACTAATGACAACTAATGTGTCCAAGCTGGAAACAAGCTGATCTAAAAAGAAAAGAAAGAGCCAAGAACGAAGTTTAGGCACCAGAACCATAAAACAATTATATAACACTCATTTTATATTTACAACAGTCAACACAAGTGGCCTCTGTTCTCATTGCACAATTTCCAAACACAGGTTTGCAGCATTTTCAGCAGGTGTCCTGCGTTTTATTCTGATTGCAGCTTCTCCGAGCCTCGCACCGTCTCCTCTTTGGTGTCTGCTGCGGTAGTTGCTTCTGCTGCTGACCGGCACTTTGTGACCTTTTTCACTCCATGAACTCCGCTCTCAGCTCCTCTGCCATTTGCTGTATGAACTTCCTCCGGGCTATTTGTGGGCATTGATCCCAGCCAGGTCCAGCATGTTATAGAATACAGCAACTGGCCCTTTCCATCTTATATAACGTCCACGCCGTAGTTAGTGTTGTTGCAGTACGTCACGGCCCATCCGATGCCAACACAGCTCAGAATGCAGACATTCTTCCTCGGCCTGCCCTGATAGATAGTGAGCGTGGCGTCAGCACATTTTATCACCTTTTGTGTTGAACAGCTCCGTTGGCTCTTTAGCGGAGGGAGGCAACTCATGTTTTGTTTTCCCTGGGGTGCCAACCAGGCTGGTCTTTTTGGCCTGTAAGGCAGTGGCCAGTTTGAGAGAAGTGAAGAAATGACCTGTGGTAATATTGCTTCCCTTCCCCAGTAATGGCTCTGCCACTCTCAGCACCACGAGCTGATCTCTTCTCCACGTTTCCTTTCCTTGAAACGCAGCCCCATTTAGCAGTAGTTTTGGTTGGACATCCGCAGCCATCCAAAATATGATGCCGAATTTGCCTTATTACCCATGTACTGAATAAATTAGCAGCGGGCCTTGGTGGGGAACGGCTGCTCATCTGTAAGCACCGGGCTTGTTGCAGGCTAAGCAGTCTAAACCAACTTGTTCCAAGTGGCCGACACCAGGGCAAACCAGACGCACACGCCGGGTGTCCTTTTTATGGAACTGCAGGAATGTCATTATCTCCCTGAAGTGATTTCTGGCCATGGTTTCCTTGAATAACGGGAAGCCCCATTTTTCCAATGACAGGCTGTACAAGTCCATGTTTTTTGCACCCTGTGCTCCACGGATATATAACGGTTAAGCCACTGTCAGGTCCCAAGAGCTGTCACCGACGTCCGTCCCCTGCAGTGACACAAAGCCGGTCAAAACTGGCAAAGTCTCAGAGCCAGTAAATGGAGAAGCTAAATGGTTTTCACTGTAATAATAAATAATAGTAGTAATAATAATAATAATAATAATAGGACCAGCAGAACTAGTGAATAGCCCAGGCTATAGCACAAGGCAGCACAGGAAAGCAGAGCTCCCATGAACGGAACTTCTGGATTCGTAGTCTCCGATGAAGTGGCCACCTCTTTTTCCTCGGTATGGACTCATTTTCATTCACCCGGGAAAGGTCGCTGTCTCTTTCTTCCTCCGATAGATCCCCTACATCACGATCATCGTTCGACATGTTCTGAAGCATCTCCAAAAGTTAGACCTCTTACTTCACTTGTGTATTTGTGAAGTTAGAGTTCAATCCCATTTTCTCTGGTTTATTCGTGTCACTTGGCGGGGTAGTCATACGCTTTAGCTTCTTTATTGTAGCCTATTGATAGTAAAAACACAGAGATGTATTTGTAATTAGGCTAAACAATGTAATTCTTTATACTTTTCTGAAGGTATTCTGACGAATCATGATTACAGCAGGTATCGTGACACAGTGTACCTGCAGCTCTTAAAAACATCAAAGCATTAAATTCAGTTGCCTAAAAAAAAAATTTTTTTGAAAGAAGCTCCATAGGCATTTTACAACTTACACTAAATTGTAAAATGTTTTTCGTATCAGATTACAGGCAGCTGGGAAACATTACCCACTTACCAAACTTGGATTGTGCAAGCAGGAGGCTGTTAAATCTTTTGTACAGTTATCAACACAATGTATATAGCAATAACCAGCAGTATAAAGCAATAATCAGAAATGATTGCTTTATACTGCTGGAAAGTGTTATAAAATCATCTTTCATACTCTGGCTGGTAAGTCTGTAACAGTTATTAAATGACATTCTACGTCATCTCTCCCTTCTTTTATTTAGGTACACCATCAAAGGGATTCAGAACCTGATATTTTATGGGTTGCCCTCGTACCCCCACTTCTACAGCGAGGTGTGTAACATGCTGGCAGCAGGGGGTCAGGGGGAGGAGGCCAGCTGGACCTGCACTGCCCTCTACTCCCGCTACGATGCCCACAAGTTAGCGGCCATCACCGGAGCCCAGCGAGCCGGACAGGTGCTGCACTCCAACAAGACTGTTCACCTCTTTGTTACAGGAGGGGAAGATAAAGCCTCCTGATGGAGCTGGACAGATCCAAGAGGGACCACTTAAAAAAAACCACGGGAGATATACACCGTGCTTTATCACAGGAGGAAGTCCCTGTATTGAGTGTATGTTGAATGCAGGTCTGTGATGGTGGATTGCCATGTGACACATTGCAGAGTAAAGTGTACCACTTGAAAATGCGGCTGAGAATGCTTTCCATTATATTTGTACAGCATGCACCAGGTTAAAACATGGTTATGGGCTTTGTTCGATGTGTCAAAGGTGGAAGCCATCCAGAGACACCGAGCCACAAAGTGAAGGGACCATAAAATATTTGTATATTGTGTTCTAAAGCTTGTAGGTGATCAGTGTTATAAGATGTTGAATACACTGGTTGCATGTGTGTTTCCAGATTCAGCATAGAGTATAAATATTTAATTATTTTTGATTATCTTCCCTATTATTTGTCAGGAGCTGATTGTAGCAATCCCTGTCCTGAAAGTGCTAAAATTATGTTCAGTATCAGTTTTTAGTTTGTATGGCTGTTAGTATGGTGGCATACTCAATATGGAAGTGTTTCTAATTAAAGTCATCATTGGGCACAAAATTCCATAAACATTTCAGCATATTCCAATTAAAGTTGTTCAAGAGAGAACTAGACTTCTGCACCTTCTCTTGGCTCTGTTTTCAGGAAGACGGATTTTTCAAAAAGAGCCCGACAATATTGCCGATGCGTTTCAGAGATGGAGAGAAAATGTTGCTAATAGTTTCACTTTCTGATAACCGTAGCAGTGAGCCTTTGGCCGCACTTAGCAGAAGGCTAAACTATTAGCAACACTTTCTCTCCATCGCTCTAATAGTTCAGCCTACGCTTAGCAAAAGGCTGAGCTGTAGGCAGTATTTGTTCTCTCCATCTCTGAAATCCTTTGTGGATATTGTAGTTAACTAGAGCCTCGATCACAGTATGTCATCTTAAAGTTTGCAAAGAAAGCCGCACATTATAGGGATCACAATCCAGAGCAGGATGATTTGTGAAATGAATGACTAGTATTCGTACATGTTACTGTATGAAGCACGTGCATATGCCTGCTTGTCTGGTGGGAGGGGCCTGGGACGGAGTGATGAGAGCTGTTTTTCAAATTCTTGCTGCTTTATTATTTATTTTATTTTTTTGCCACCTACCTTGGGGTACAACTTGAAATGAAATATGCTGAAAGGTTATTATGGATTTTATTTGCCCAATGAAAACAAAAATGAACTGCCGACCTCAGCTTTAATCATGGGTGTGTTGCCTTTAATTATTTGGTTAGGTATTTGAGGAATGTTAAGCCAGAAGAATTTAAAGTAGTACTAATAATGCTAATGCCGAAAAGTTTAACAAAAATGTTCTGCAAAGTGTTTTAACTAAAGATGAAATGCAAAAATACAAATGAGCAGGTCAGTGATGTATGAAGTGGGAGTGAGTGGTGTGGATGTAAAAACACAAGCCTAAAGCACAAGCAATGTCAGCTCGTAGACCAGGGGAAGAGAGTGGGAGGAGCAGGAATATTACTGATCTTATTTACAGACTTGAGCCCAGATTACTCAGGTGTACTTCATTTCTGACCTCCTGAAACAGAAGCAACATTCAACAAAGATATGGCCGATCCCAGGCCCAACAGCATAAGCAGTCTCCCCCTTTTTTAAAAAAAAAAAAAAAAGGAACAAAGCAAAACGGGCTAATTTACACCTTATACAGCCACCCATGTAATTATTAACTCCCTGAGTTGCTGCAAGAGTGACTTTGGCCACACAATTATAGTGGTTTCTCCAATAGTAAAGGTGTCGGGCAACAGGTCACTTCTGTGATAATGGACGGCAAGACACAAAAGCTCAACCTGAAGCGGGAAGTAGGGCTGGTGGGAGCAGTGTCCCTCATCGGAGGGACAATGATTGGATCTGGGATCTTCATGTCCCCACAGACGGTGCTCTACACCATCGGCAGCCCTGGAGCCAGTTTGGTTGTGTGGGCATGCTGTGGTTTACTGGTGATAATGGCGTCTTTCTGCTACTCCGAGCTGGGCACTGTTATAAGAGAATCAGGGGGGGAGTACATCTACATCCTCAAGACTTCAGGTCCGGTCGTTGCCTTCATGTTAATTTTCAGCTCTGTGTTATTTGTGAGACCTGCGGGAGTTGCTGGCATCTCGCTGAGTTTTGCTCAATATGTCGTGGCTCCTTTCTACTCTGACTGCCCCCCTCCGGTGGTGCTGGTGAAGTGCGTGGCTGCAACTGCAATTATAGTGCTTGCCACTGTGAACTGCCTTAATGTTCGTTTTTCAATGTCCATCCAAGTGTTTTTTATGGCGGTCAAAGTTCTGTCCCTGGCAGTGATTATAATAGGAGGCTTGGTGATGCTCATCAGAGGGCACACTGAAAACTTTGAGGACTCCTTTGAGAACACAAATGTTGGCATCAATCCAATTGGTATTGCTTTCTACCAGGGACTGTGGTCGTATGATGGCTGGAACAATCTGAATTATGTTACAGAAGAGTTGAAACGTCCAGAGGTAAGTAAAAGGGCATATGAGGTTTCAGTGGGAGGTGTTATTGCATTGAAGGTTTTACTGAAGATGATAAGGACCCATAAGAAATCCATGACATGCTGGCACTGTAATAAAATAACAAATGTGTACTCGAGAGGGGGAAAAAGTGAATACGTTTGACATAAGTATGTTTATTTCGCTGTCATTAAAACCACCACCCAGGCTGGAATATACAGCCCTGGTGATGGAAAAATACTGTTTAAACTGAAGTCAACTGAAGGAGACGAGAGGTGGAAGGACAAGAGAGTTCAAGAGGGGATGAACTCGAGCCATCTGGAGGACATAAAACAGGAAACCCCTTGATGATTGCCAAGACGATTGGAGATGTGTGTTTCCTGTGGTTAGGGTTTCTCTTGTGAAGGTGACCTTTTGGTGGACTTACAATGTTTAAAAGAGGAGGCCACTCTTAGTCATTGAGCAGCATAGCCGCTTTACAACCTGCATGTAAGAGTTTAAGCATCTTTGTTTTGAGATAACTCCGCTCCTTATTGCAATAATAAAGAGACTTTGTTTGAACTTTGAAGACGGTGTCGGCTGAGAATATTTTCTCTAACACCTGGTAAAAACTGTAAAAGGATCAGTTTCTCTGGTTTTAATATTTATAGGTATGTGTTTGAGTAAAATCAACATTTTTGTTCTATTCTATAAACTATTGATAAAAATTCCTCCAAATTCCAAATAGAAATATTTTCATTTAGAGCATTTGTTGGAGAGAAGGACAACTTCTCAAAATAGAAAAAAAGATTGTTCCAGACCTCGAATAACGCATTACTAATGTTTTAATTTAGGAAGAGTTCAGACATCAATATTTGGTGGAATAACCTCAGAACAAGCAGTTTTTAAGAGATGTTGTGCATTAGTTTTGCTGACAAACCCTACTTATTCACACTGACCCCTAAAGATGTACAGTACCTACCACTGGTAAAGACTCAAACTCCTAAATATCATGAATTCTTTGCTGTAAAAAGGTAACATAGCTGTCTGTTAAGGGAATACAACTGCATGTAATGAGCAAAGTCGAGTGTGAAGACCTGTGTCCTGGCCGCACCTCCATCTAGTAACTGAGGACATGGCAAACTATTACTCAACATTTAGCAGTTCATCTACAGCCAATTCAGAGTATGTCCAGTGTCCATTGGTGATGCATTTGAGGAGCAGCCGCTCTCAAACAATGGAGACTGACACACATGGACTTAACCTGAAGAGGGGAGTAGGGATTATAGAAGCAGTGTCATTCATTGCTGGGACCATGATAGGATCTGGAATTTTCATCTCCCCACAGTATGTCCTGTCTGCTATCGGCAGCCCCGGGGCCAGCTTTGTTGTATGGGCTTGCTGTGGGTTGCTAGTCATGGTGGCGGGGCTCTGCTATGCTGAACTGGGGACAATTTTACCCGAGTCTGGAGGAGAGTTTATATACATGCTGCGGACAACAGGGAAAGTGATGGCCTTCATGTTTGTCTTCAGCTTCGTCACTGTCATGAGGCCTGCCAGTGCCACAGGAATTGCTCTGAGTTTTTCTGAGTATGTTGTGACCCCCTTTTACAGCGCCTGCAGCCCTTCACAACTGGTGGTGAAGTTTGTGGCGGCAGGAGCTATCGTGCTGCTGACCATAGTAAACTGCCTGAGCGTACGCTTGGCCACCGGCATCCAGGTTGTTACCATGGCAGTCAAATTGCTGACACTGGCCGTGATCATACTGGGAGGTGTTGTGATGCTTTTCCAGGGACACACTGAGAACTTGAATAACTCCTTTGAGGGAACGCATGTCGAAGCCAGCTCCATTGGCATTGCTTTCTATCAGGGCTTGTGGTCCTATGACGGGTGGAATACTTTGAATTTTTTAACCGAAGAACTGAAACATCCAGAAGTAAGAGTTTCACTGTTTACCATTCATAAATGATAAAAAGTGAATATTAAATTAAGAGATTATATTCTTCTGCAATCCACTATGCAATCTATTATAGATCTACCATCTTATTTGGTCACTCATTGTTTATTGACTTTGTTGGGCAATTATATCCACACCCACATACTGTACATCTTCCTGTTTTTAATTTGTTGTCTCAGTGTTTATAAATTACATACATTAACAAGGCTTGACAATACATTACACAACAATACAATACACTATCTGTGGGATAGTGTTACCATTGCTGTTTGAAACAAGAATAATTACATCCAGATAAGGGATTGCAACAGATAAGATGCAAGTTTGTAATCGAGAGATGAATATACTGTTCAAAGATTAACAACTGCAGTGGAGTTAATATCAAATCTAAGCAACACTTTGGACAGTTTCTATTGTCTCTATATTACATTATTCAAGTGTCCTTTGGCAGTTGTCTGCCCACAAAATCTGCGGCCCTTTCCCTATCATCTCTCTTGATCCACACGACCATGGCAGACAAAGAACCCGAAGCCTTGAAAATGAAGCGAGAAATTGGGTTGATTGGCGGTGTTGCACTAGTGTCAGGAACTATGATCGGATCGGGAATTTTCATGTCACCACAGTTTGTACTGGCCTACGTGGGGAGCCCAGGAGCCAGTCTGGTGATCTGGGCTCTCTCAGGAGTTGTGGCTATGTTTGCAGCGCTGTCCTATGCCGAGATTGGGACAGTCATTTCTGAATCTGGTGGGGAATTCATCTACATACTGAGGATCTATGGTCCATGTCCTGCTTTCTTTGCAGCATTCACTTTTATCCTGGTTGTGAAGCCGTTCGGCATTGCAGCGATAGCAATTAGCATTGCAGAGTATGCTGTAGCACCATTTTACACGGGCTGCCCTCCTCCTGAGCTGATAGTGAAGTGTGCTGCAGCTGGGGCTATACTGGTTGTTGCCACAGTCAACATCTTAAATTCCCGGATTGCCGTCAGAATTCAAGTGGTCTTCCTGGTGGCCAAAGTGCTGGTGCTGACATTCATCGTAACTGGAGGAATAGTGGAGCTCATACAGAGCAGCAGTGTCATTGTGGAAAGTTTGAAAGTTGAGAATGCATTTAAAGGCACTCAGTCCTCGTTGAGCACTCTTGGGATGGCTTTTTATCAAGGACTCTGGTCTTACGCTGGCTGGTACAACTTGAACTATGTTACTGAAGAGTTGAAAAGACCAGAGGTGAGACTGTAAAGAGCAGGATCGCTGCATGAGGACACTCTAGGTGTGATTGTTGGCTGCAATTGTAGTCTTATCTAATTGTGACAAAGGTGTGTGCCTGCCAGTTCAATCTTATACGAAAATGATTGTAGAATATTATAAGTTGAAACAATCATTTTCCAAACATCTTTCCTCGTAGAAATGTTAATGATTCTGCATCGTGAATAGTAACAAGACATATCATATAAATCATTTCCCAGTTATTGACAATGTTTAAACTTCTTGTAAGATAAGTTGTTTGTCATTGGGAGGAGAAAATAACCGCAACCTTTGTGCTTGAACAGACGATTACTGAAAGGCTTAATAGCACTGCTTTAAATCATGTTTGTTGTTACTTTTTAAACTTAATCTCTGATACTGTTGCTTCATTGGGAAATGATTGGCCCCAAAACTTCAAAAATGTTGGTGGTGGAAGCATAAAAATAGTGTAAATGTTTTTCAATCTATTATTCCAGTGTCAATATTACAACTATCATGCAAGCTTGTACACATTGATCAGAACATGAAAATGATGTTGCCTTTTTTCTTCCAGGTGAATCTTCCCAGGGCGGTTGTGATAGCCATTTCTCTGGTGACCAGCTTATACCTGCTGGTGAATGTGAGCTACCTGACGGTAATGACGCCTAAAGAGCTCATGTCCTCCAGCGCTGTAGCTGTAACCTGGGGGTAAGAAGGCACCTGATAATGATGTCACAGATTCTGGTAGAAGGAGCATGAAAGGTTTACGCTACCAAATTAGCATTGTTTTTGTATTATCAGACTTAAAGTGTTTTTAAAAATTTTTTTAAAAGAGAGGTATCATGTGGGACTTTTAAGTATCAAAATCTTCTAGTCTTTTTTACTCCACGCAATTTCAATTTCAATCTTCCTTGCCAAAACTTGGCTCCTACATTACCTACAATACAACATGATCACAAACAGTTCGGTCGGAGTTTTGGGTTCGTTATGCTAGTAGCAGCTAATGTAGCCTTGAGCTGCTAGCCTCAAGCCGAGATGATGACCGTGCTACAGAGGTCTGGTAAGCTCACTTATTTTTAACTCTGTAGACTTCAGGCCCAACCGAAGTTGGGAGGAAGAAACATTTTTTCCCATATGCAGCAGACTTTGAGGTGTAAAATCCGTGGAGTTCCCCTTTAAATATGAAGAACCTTTTGATAACCTCAACCTTCAACATGGAGAACCTGGGAGAGTTTAGAAATCACTAGTAACATTTGAACTGTAAAATAAAATCTGAATAATGTATCCAAGCCCCATGATATATATATATATATATATATATGTGTGTTTTTTTGAAAATGGGAGAGGATCCTGTTGCAGCTCAGAACTTGAGTCTTTTCCCACAGGAATAAGGTGTTCGGAAGCTGGGGCTGGATCATGTCTGTGGCTGCTGCTTTGTCTGCTTTTGGTTCACTGAATGGGACGTTCTTCAGTGGAGGCCGTGTGTGCTTTGTTGCTGCCAGGGAGGGACACCTGGTGAGTCTCTACTGGTGAATACACTGTATGTTAGAGTGTAAAGCAGCAAAAGACTGACTTGTGTTTGCTTTGTAGCCAGATATTCTATCCATGGCTCACGTTCACAGACTGACTCCATCTCCAGCGCTGATCTTCACCACTGTTATCTCTCTTCTGGTGCTGATCCCCGGAGACTTCCAGAGCATTGTCAACTTCTTCAGGTGAAAGCGAGGACTGCTTTGCGTGTATTTATGTTTTTTTGTGTTTATTGGTTTTCAGCTTCACATTTTCAATAAGTTCAATGCAAATCAAATGTTTTTGTTTTACAAACAAAAGAGCGAACAGGACAAAAAATGAATAAATGATTGACAGAGAATTAAAAACAAACAAAAAAAACACACACACACACACACACACACAGCAAACAAAGGGGGATGGGGGGGGTTCAAATTGCTTAAGAATTCAATATGAGGAGAGTTAAAGCTTACATTCAACGTATTCCAGGAAAGGACGCAAAGTCTAAACCTAAGTTTCTGTAGTTTAAAGTGCTGTATGACATCTCTTACCCATAAAATATAAATGGGAGGTTGTGGGTATTTCCAGTTTGGGAGAACTGTAATTAGAGAACTATCCTCTCTTGGCAATCACAGGGTATCACCTGCCCCAAAACATCACAGATAGTCTGGAAAATAGATTTCCAGTAGTTAGATTTTTTTGCTTTGCATGTATTTAATGTTGACATTTCTTCCCTATTACTTGTCAGTTTCACTGCCTGGATTTTCTACGGCATTACGCTGTCTGGACTTCTCTATCTCAAGATTAAGAAGCCAGAGCTCCCCAGGCCGTACAAAGTCAGTGTCACACACATTCACTCTCGACACACCATCATTATACACAAACATTTATCACCTCGTGCCTTGTCATCCCTCTCTCTCCACAGGTTCCCATTATACTCCCCATCGTGGTCATCATTGTGGCAATATTCCTTGTGCTGGCACCCATCATAGACGATCCTCAGATTGAATACCTCTATGTGACTTTATTTATCATGAGTGGAGCTATAGTCTACATACCTTTCATCCATTACAAACTCTGGCGAGGGCAGTTGACCAAGTTAACAGTGTTCCTACAGCTCTTCTTAGAGGTCGCCCCAGCAGAGAAAAACCTGTGATTTGGGTGGAAACGTCCAGAAGTAAAAGGTGTTTTTTTGCTTTGCTTTATTTGTTATTTTCTATTTTTCTATTACACTCATGAAACATTGCAGATTACATTTAATAGCAACCTAGTATTACTTCCTGTTTCTCATTAATAATTTGTGTTGTACTATTTGACTGTCTTTCACTTTTAACACTACTATGTGTTGCGTTTTGGCACAGGTGCATTTAGCTGATGTTCTCAGTCAATTTAGAGAGCATGTGTGAAAAGTATTATGAGTAAATCTGTATTCCAAATGTCAATCTATTACACAACGATGAAATATGACATACAGTATATATGCAACAATAAGTGGTATGTATGTGTATTTAATGTATAATGTATTTAAACAGCTGAGGATTCCTGTTGTGAATTTGTTTAATTTCCATTGAACATTTATTATAAATGTCCATTTGCAAAAGGTTTCGGATCAAAGATACATAAAAATGTATTCCAAACTAATTTTGCAACAAGAAAAAAAGAATGGTTGTATGACAATTTTCCACTTTAATGTGTTTTCTTGAATGATAGACATATTGATTTTGGGGGGGGGGGGTGAGAAGAGTTCTCATCGACAGGGACCTGCACATGACATCAATTCTAAAAAGCTTGTGCTGTGCTCCTAACACACTGATGCCAGAGTGAGAAAAGGCATCACTAACTAAATGCTGTAGTAGCAAGATCAGTCGCAACATTGCAGCTCCAAAGTATAGGAAGCAAAAACAACCAAAGAATCAAACTGCAGCATCCTTTGTCATATAGTTACGTGACATGTGAATTATGATTTTAATAAAATGATGTGTCAACAACTGTGCTTCTGAAAACAAGTGTATGAAAAGAAAACAAGGTTTGTCTCTCAACAACTGTTGGATGGTTTGCCATGAACATAAAGACGTTCATGGTCATCTCTATAAACAGTTATGTCTTCCTCAGAATGAATTGTAATAATCTTGGTGAACACTTAATTTTTCATGGGTCAATATTTGACTTTCTGACCCAATACCTCCAAAACTAATAACATTCCCATCAGCCTCAGCTGTTCTATGTTCAGTGATACGTATGTAAGCAAGCTAACACACACACGGAAGAAGGTGAACAAGGTAAACATTATACCTACTGAACATCTGCATTTTAGCCCATTGACATTAGCATTTAGCTCAGTGCAGTGCTGTGACTTCTTATTTTTATAAGTTAAGAGTTGTGCTGCACTACAAGATTAGTAATGACACATTTCGATGGAGCTGAACTTCCTGAGATTGATTTGCTTTTTTAATTTTTTTCTTAAATACAGAATAAACACTCATACAGATAATGTGAATAAAATAAAATAAAAGTTTATTAAATAATTGTTATTAGCCAAAAGGCTAAAACGAGACATGGCCAATCCATAGTGCAACTTCACGCGACAAAAGATTGTTCAACACAAAACAGGAAAGAGCAGGGAGGGTTGGGTGTGTATGTGCAATCACAGACCAAATGTATGACGGTTAATCTAGTCTGTCTGGTGACGCTTGATGTTTCTTGTCTGACCAGTTCCACTATACTTTGTAGCTGTGGCTCAGGAAGTAGAACAGTCGTCCAGCAATCAGAGTCGCCGTTTCAAACCCCGCCCTACATATCAAAGTGTCCTTAGGCAAGACACTGAACCCAAATTGTTCCAGATGGCATGGCCCATGATGTGTGAGAATGTTTTATACAGCTCCTGATGAGCAGGTGGAACTTTGTATGGCAGCCTCTGCCACCAGTATATGAATGTGTGTGAATGGGTGAATGCTGAATTTTTTACCAAACCAATTTTACTTCTTTTTTTTTTTTTTTTTTGCAAGCTTGGGGTTTTTTCAGAAAATTAGCTGCTTTGACAAATAAAATAATGTTGCAAAGTTGAAATAGCTCACCCTTCGTCACAAGTTCCCAGTTCCAAAAATCCAAAAATGTTATATAGCAAACCAAAACATTTTAGTCGACAAAAAGTCATTACATCGTCAACTTTTAGTCCAGTCGTTTCGTGTTATATATCCTTTTTTTAGTCATCAGATTATATTGACAGTCTAGTCCAGCCAAAACCAATAATTTTGTCATTTTGGTCAAACTTATTCCACATGAGATTTGATCTTATCATTATCTGATGAAAAACATGAATGCAGCTTTGCTCCGACTCCTCCTGATCAGTCGCACCGGCCAACATGGAAAAATAATGAACCACCCAGACCTGACCAAACACACAAACTTTATGCATTATAGTCACACAATTCTCAGGACAGAACTGAGACAGAGCGCCGTGGTGTGTGTGTGTGCGTGTGTGTGTGTGTGTTTGAGAGAGAGAGTGACGAGAAGGTGGAAGGTGACGAAAATAAAGAGCGATTTTGGTAAGGTTTTTATTTTTTAAAACACATTTCTAGTCTCGTCTTTTTTCGCCATCAATATTGCATGTTGATATTGTCACAGTTAGTGTTTAATAACGTCTGGGCCGTCTCGTCATCGGCTCGTCTTAGTCATGGAAAGAAAAAAAAGGTTGCTGTCGAACATATTTAGTCATGGTTTTCGTTAAACAAAATGAACATGTGTGTGTGTGTGTGTGTGTGTGTGTGTTTTCAAGAGTCCTTTTGTCAAACTCCAGTTGAAGAATCACTCAGCTCCAGTTTTCTTCTTTGTGCCACTCCCCCCTCCCTGTGATGACTGGTGGTACAGCATGTGAAGCCTCTCTGCGTTCATGTCTGCATCCTCCGCCCCCTCGCAGCACTTTATCCACGACTGTGGAATAGCCTCGATGCCATAGTGGGCCCCAGCGATGGCCCCTGCCATGCAGGCTATGGTGTCTGTGTCCCCTCCCAGGGCCAGACTGTACGCTATTGTCCTCTCCAGGCCGCCGTAGTTCTCTGGAAGGCATTCCCGGGGCTGCAGGCAGTGGAGGACGCAGAAGATGGCAGTGGGGACTGAGTGGAGCGCCGCAATGCCGTTACCTGCAAGGCAAGACAGGAAATGTTGAGTGATAAGAAGTCAGGAAAACAGACTGGAGTAGAATTTTGCAGATTACAATATGAGCTGCTCAAAGGAAAACATGTCAAATAAATATATCTGGGTTCAGTGGGGCTGCAACACAGAAGACAGCCCTTATTGAAACAATGCTCTGTCCAAATAATGCCCAATTACATTTTAAATCTTTAATTTAACAAGAGAAAGAGGCAGAGTCAGCACTCGAACTAGGGGGGGACAGGAGTCTTATAGCAGAGAGTCCTCCCGCAGGAAATTGTGAGCATTAAAAACTTAATTCCCAGCATTTTGGGGAGTTTTTATGCACTAATTTGTAATTTGTTTTTTTGACATTTGTGGAAATGTCTGTATTTTTGTAAAGGAAAACACAAAATTCAGATCAATTCAAAAAATATAATGCGATGAGGCTCTCAAATATTTATTCTCCTGTAGATCAACTTCTGACGTGTCTTCCTTCCCCTTTTGTGTATTTTCATTGGGGAAGTAACCTCTTTAAATGTGGCACCTATTCATGGGACTCTCTGCATGAGACAAAGTTTAGAAGAGCGGCTGTGCGCTGCTCTTCATCGGACGTCAAAAAGCGAAACTGACTGAAAACATCCATAATGCACTCCATCAATCGTAATCGCTGAATGTAACATTTTATTTTCGGACAAGCAATTAACTTAGAAAATAATTAGCAGATAAATCAATGACAAAAAGTCCAAATAAACAGATACTGACCCAGTTCAGAAATGACCTCCTCGATGCTGACCTTGCTCCTGTCCATCAGGTCTCTCACTCTGTGGAGGCGCTCACAGAATGGCTTCTCTGCTTCTTTTAGGCTGCACAGAAACACCATGTTAAAGGAATACTGGCACTAAAAAAACACACCCAGTTCCGCCTGAATTGTACATTTCATACCTTTCTTTATACATTTTTTAATTCTTCCATGTTAACCGGCCAATGAACCCCAAGCATCAGATTCCTCTCCGACCTCCTCGAGCCGTAGAGGGGGCTTTGTGTGTGTAGTACTCACATTCTGGCGTCATTGCGTGTGGCCTCATCGCCCTCCACTTCCTCCATCTCTTTGATTAGCGTGCTGATGAACTGCTGGGGCAGGTCGAGCGCCCCCTGCAGGGAGAGGTGCACAGCTAACGCCTGCAGCACTGCACCATTATACCCCAGAGAGCAAGAGTGGGTCAGCATGGCACCCCGACGGGCAAACTGGAGACAAAAGAAAGAAAGGAAGGAAATCAAAAGCAACTCAGCAGAAACAAGTCGATGGATCTTGCGTCGCAACCGTGTGAAGGGAAAGATGGTTTTCCGCCAAATTACCATTAACAATATTGTGTGCTGTTTATGCAGAAGTGATGAGTTTACAAATAAATCCTATCGACTAGCTGATCACAAAAGAAGCACAACAAAACTCTCGGCTAGTTAACCACAGAGTCATGGGCCACAGTGTGAGTGTCGTACAGGATATTAACTCTTCTATGTACACAAGACTACAGAATACATTTGTTTGAATTCCCTGAGCTGCTTCTTCCCAAGCTATATCTCAAAGTGTTTTATAGCAGAGATTAAGACTCGGGTCAAATACCTTGAACTCAAATCTGACTTCCATCACTTTATTTATTTGAGACTTGGTTTATTAAGAGAATTGCTTTGAGTCTTTACTTGGTTTGATTCCTAATGATCCGAGACTTGACTTGGCATAACAGTTACTATCAATTTCAACATGGCTAAAGCATTTTTGTTCAAGTGTTCGATATTTTGTTTTAAATTTGTGAAAATTAGTAATGAACTTAGTAAATGTTTCTCAGATGGGCCAAAGTGTTTCCATTTAGACTTGAGATTTTACTTGAGACGTGTGTCAAATGGCAAGTCATGAAATTAGCACAAACATGCTACAGAATTACTGAAGTCTTAGACACGACAACTCATGAAATGTAAATAGATTCAAGAATAGATGTCACCAAGGATGTGGATTTTGCCCAGAGGATGCCCGCTGCTCACCCTTTTCACATCGACTGGATCGGGGAAAGCCAGTGCGAAGGGGGCCGCCCTCATGGCTCCACCATTCCCAAAGGAGCCTCGACCATTAAATTGGTCCCTGGCCGGCTGGTACACGTCACTGAGCTGAGGGGAGGACAGCTTCTTCAACACCTGGATCACTCCTGAACCATAACCACGACCCGGGGACACACTGTACTCCTTAGCAAACCTAGAGGGGTGAGACACCAGGGCTTCACTTTGTTACCCTTAATTTATTAGTAACGTGTAATACACATAGTACAGCTAAACTCTGCAGAGAAGGTACTAGTGTCGGCAGTGTGCATCCTATACCTGCGAGCCATGTCCTGCTCATCAAAGCCAGCACGGGTGAGTAGAGACTGCACCACACAACGTGCCATGGCTGTGTCATCACTGTACTCAAGGATACCTAACACACACACACACACACACACACACACACACACACACACACAGTAAAAAGTGTGTTGGGTAATTTTTTTGTGAAGTATACTTCGGGTTTGTGGACATAATTCTGGGTAGCCATTACTGATGGCCCTTTCCTACTATTTTGACGTTTTGCTGTAAATGATGGTATTTAAATAGATGCGAGTCATTCAGAATGGCCACATGCTGTTGGTAACCCCCTTGTGTGAGGCTATTGCCCCCGTTTAAGATCAGGTATGAGTGATGGCACTATGGCAGGCTAGTATAGCATTTACATCCCCACTGAATAAATGAGTTCGCACGTCAAGCTCTTCTGCAGGACAGGTTGGCATGGGTTAAGAGTACAGTAGGGTTTAGCGATAAATGCACGATTGTTAAGAGATGCATCTCTTAACACTGATATTAGTGCCCCGTATAAGGCATTTCATTTTCCGCGGACTGGTATGAAATAGCATGCTTCCACTCACCATTCCCTTTTGTCTCGTCATCCAGGCTGCTCAGATGCTGCAGCACACTCTCCATTGGAACCTCCTCCGCTCCTTCAAACTCTCCGCCGACACAATCTCCCAGCACAGCCGCGACCAGCGCTCCCCTAAACCTGGACAAAGACGCCGGGCCCCCCGCTGCCACCGCTCTCACCGCCGTCATTGCCATCCGCCGGGGAAGAGACTTCAACCTACACCGAGAAAACAGTGCGCTGGTCGGCTGACCAGACTGTCAGACAGGGAGAGGACACAGTGCAGGCGACAACAACAACAGATGTCGACTCGACTCCCCCTCTCTGCTGCTTCCTGAAGACGAGTTGATGCCTGTTTGACCCCGATGAAAGGTTTGGCTCTGCGCACATAGAACTACACGTATAGAGTGGGTTTCGTGTGGTGGTTTTCCATTGAAAGACAGGCTGCTGTGGTTTGTATATTTCTATACCAGGGCATGCGTTAGATACCGCAGTGGATACAGTAAATACGACCGGCTTTACGAAAAAGGTAAGTGTCTAGTTGTGTAAAGGTTTAAATTGGACCTCAGTAAATGTGTATTGTGTTTGCTTGATTGAATACTTTCACAACAAAACACACTCTTCTCCGTAGTTTGCGCAGATACGTTCGTTTTTACGGTACAGCCATAGATTTGATCAGCTCGCCCTCTGCTGGATAGGAGCTCTGGCCCGGACAGGATGAGGTATTTCCTCCCCACTGATGGAAATGTAATTGATTCAATGTAACAAAAAATGTAAAATAGTGAAACTGAGTACAAATTACAGAGCAGTGTCTTCTCTCCGTGTTGTCTGGTCCTATTCTTAATTGTGCTTTATGCAATTGTCTAAAAGGTGCACATAACTCATATTCAGTTGAGTTATGTGCTGACTGGCCGAGGATGAAATCATTTACGTAACTGCAGGCATTTTCCAATTACTTCCAAATAAATGTTTATGTAAAATTGTCAGTAAATTACAATAATCTGAATAATCTTAATAATCTTACACCAACCCTTAAAACCCACGAATTATCTCTATGTTTTAGCATACAATATTGAGGGCTTTACACAACTTGACATAATACAATTAGAGATACGTGCTGAATGAATCGCCAGACTGTATCAATGGGTGATCAAACACATTGGCAGAGGGACCTAAGTCATTTTGTATTTTGAAAGACAACAATCGTATACTGTTAAGTTGTGTGCTATCATTTTATGTATGCTATTAACTGAAACCAGTTTGTAAGATTATGGGGAAAAAATAGTGAGGACATAGAATGTGTCTAAGTAAACCACAGTGAAACGATAAAACAACAATGCCCTGGCTGTTATTCTTCAGACACACATGCAGGGTTTTATAGTCATGCAAAATTGGAATTACCGTATTGACCCGAATATAGCATGGTGTATTGTTCTGAGAGGACGTTTGAAAAAAACAGGGGTTAGGTGTGTGGTCTGCATGTGAAGACTAGAAAGGTAAATGTCTTTACGCATTTACAACAGCAGACTACTCCTGCACACCACCAATTTTTATTTAAGCTGGAGCAAAATACCATCTACCATCTCTGACAACTGCCTACAATGCCTACAAGCGTAACAGACGGAGAAAAGCCGCCCAAAAATACGGTAAATATATCTTCCCCACCAAAGTGTTTCTTCCTCATCGTCTTTATGTTTACAGGAACAGTGTGTGGACTTCATGTGGATCTATTGGCAGAGATGTAATATAATATTCGTTATTATGCTTTAATTAACCACCTGAAACTAAGAATCGCTGTGTTTTCGTTAGCTTAGAATGAGCCCTTCACATATGTTACCAGCGAGCGGGTCCTTTACATAACCCGCCATGTTTCTACGGTAGGCCAGAGCGGACATACCTTTCGCGTGTTTACCTTGATGGGGCAGCGCGAGTGCCCCGGTTGGAAGGCGAAGACGAAAGGAGAGCAATAAGGTGTTGCTTGTTTTGTTTTGTGAGAAGTTTGAGAACCCCCGTTTTGAGTAATGGCGGATCATACTTTTGTATTTAACACAAGAAAGAGCAAGGGAGTGTGAATCCTCGTTTCAAAGGTGCGAAAACATGAAGAAAATAACACGAAATCGGGACAGGCGACGACAGAAAACAAAGATAAAAATTGGTGTGGCTTTTTCCAAAAGGAAATCGGTAATGAGGGACAAACTTTTTCATTATGACTCCGAAGTTGCCCATTTTCTGCTGAGGCCACCGCAGGGTTTTCTACACGCTCGTGCAGTCGCCTGTCAGTTGGTTGCAATCTGCAAGCTCGCCGCTAGATGCCACTAAATCCCACACTGCCTGCTCTTTTGGCCGGTTTACATTGTTTTTTATCTTCATAAAGTATAAAAAAAAACATTAGTGGCTCCCTTGTGCTTACAGTTGTTACTTCCTACCAGTTACCTTGTTGCTTCAGTGTACAGCAGCATCCTTTTTGTTAGTAGCTGCTTGCATAGATAACCCTCAGAGGTGGGTGGATGTTTGGAAGCGCGGCGTCTGCAGCATAATTAAAACATGGCGGACTCGGAGGAATTTAGACTTAAACGATTAAAGGTAAGAAATAAAAACATAGAGCATATGTATAGCAACACTAAGCTAAATTGATTAGTCGGTATAGCTCCGTAATACGAAATGTAGTTATTAGCTTCTGGTCAAGATGTGTACATTTAAGATGAAGTTAGCTAGCTAGCTTTCAATCCTGTAGCTTGCTGCTGTTCTGCACTGATGCATGTTGCCACGCCAATCTCTGTCTTACATTTTGACAATTTCATAATCGGCAAACAATCATTTTTAACATGATAACATGAACATGATGCAGGTCTTTGTGTGAGCCCCAGGAGCCTTTATTAATCCAGCACTGCAGCTGTGTGTTGCAGTTGACTGCTGGTTCCACAAAGCCCTTGCATCTCGGAGGACTGCTGCGAACTGTCAAAAAGTGGAGACTTTATTGAATTTAAATGTTGGCATGCGAGTCACTTAAATGTTATTTTTTTTACTCTGAAGACAACAGCAACTACTACAATGTGTTACTGGATTGTTTGGGGATTGTTGTGCCCTGTACTGTCACTGTGGTGTTATTATTCTGTTACTATGCAAGGATGATGGGGAAGTTTGCTTGTGTGTGTGTGTGTGTGTGCGTGTGTGTGTGTGTGAGAACCTGCTGAGCAAGTCAATGTGATAACAAGAGAAGCACAGATGTTTTTAACAACACTAAAGGTGGCTGCAGGCCCCTGGTATTGTGCATGCTGTCTCATTGACATGGCGTTTAAATGGAGAAGAACCGTTATGTTATAGTTAAGACATGGAGTGGTAAAATAATAAGAGTCCTACAACATGAATGCAACTGTCTGAATGGCTCAGTAATGTCTTGAACTTGTTTTATTTATAATTGAGAGTAGCAGATAATTAAGGTGTACAGAGTGTGTTATCTGGGACCATCCTCAGGGGGTTTAGGGGTCCGTTACTATGAACCGTGAAGTCAATCCTAACTAGGATCATTGTAAATCTGAGTTGAAACACTGAAGTCACAGGTGATCTGGTGTCTTAATTCCTCAAATGTTTTAAGTAAGGAATTGTGCAAGCTTTGTGGACATTTGAAGCTTAAGTTATGTCTACATGGTATTTATAGTAAGGGTAACAGTTTCACAGTAATGACATTTCTTCCCCCGTTTTAACATAAGGTTTTAAGCAGTTATTACATTTTGACAGTGCTTGATTGTTAAGCATGAAACTTTTCCTTCCCTACAGCATGAGGAGCGCCTGTCCAGAGTGTTTGATGAAGTGATGGGGCTTGGAGACTTTGCTGACTCCTCCAGGGGCTCCGCCAGCTCCTCCAGAAGTGGAGGTCAGGATGAGACAAAGGGAGTAGACGAAACTTCAGGACAAGGGGAACACCAACCGGTAGAAGAAGACGATAGCAACGGCAGCAGACAAGAAGAAAAGATGGATGAGGGGGTGGGAGAGTCCTCCTCTCCTCGCATTCCCTCCCCTTCCTCAGTCCGACACTCCTCATTTACTATGGGAACCAACGAAGGAGGAGGAAGTGGAGGGGCAGCATTTGATGATGCACAGGATGGACTTCCGTCATTTGGGCCAGGAGAAGAAGAAGATGAAGACTGGCACTTTGCCCTGCCAATGGGCACCCTTGAGGATGTTAATGTGGGTAAGGCGAACAGAAAAACGGGGCAACCAGGAGCTGGGAAGAACGCAACTCAGGGCGAGCCCTTTCCTCATCAGCCCAGAGAGGAGGAGGAGGAGGAGGAGGAGGACGGGAGCACTGAGTCTGCTAACACGTCCCACTCCTCCCAGGACCACACGCCTGATAACAGCCGAGGTAAAGCTCCACGCACATGAGAAGTTAAGACGCTTATAAAGGACAAGATTAATCACCAATGCCATATTGCATGTGTCTATCCACTGTATTGTAAAACAGTATCTTCAGAGGGCACTGACACACCAGGCCAGTCATTTTTTTGGGCTGTCATTAAAGGGACAAGCCACCTTTTTTACACATCAAATTTGGTTAATTTGTCAGTGAGTACTATTCAGAAAGGGTTGTATGATGTCCTCTGTGGCTTTGGAGGGAGCTTTCTGGAAGTCTGGGAAAATATTATTAGAGCTTTTAAAGAAATGGGCATTTACTAGGCAGGTAGGGTCTAACGAAAAACACTATTGAGTAGCATTATGGGAAATGTAGGATCCAGTATTCTCAGCGTATAACTAGACTGTTAAAAAAGATCAAGAGTGTCGTCACATGAAAGTGGTAGCCTTGTTGGTAGGGATGCACCGATTGGGAAATTCTGTGCAAATACAGATGTTTAAAATAACATTTTGGCTGATTGCTGATACCGATGTTTTTTTTTTTCGTTGTTTTTTTTTTTTTTTTAAGTATTCCCCTTCTCTGCCAGGGAAACAAAGACATCTTCATTGTAATATAAATAGATGTACTGTTATAAAGTCCTTCAGCACTTCATCTCATCTTTGAATGAGCACAAATTCAATCATACACATTTATGAAACAACCTTTAAAATGGCCTTCATGAATTTTTTTTTTTTTTTTACTACTACATTATTCAAGATACTGTAAGAATCTCTGCCTTGTTGCTGCTCAGCCTGTTCCTGTTCGTTGTTTGTAAACAAATCACATGGCAGTCAATAAGACGAATATCGGTGGATACGGAAGTTCAGCAGATAAATCTGTGCATCCCTACTTGTTTGTTTAGTGACCCTCTATTCACTTCTCTTTATTAAACTAGTAGTTTTTGTGGTTTTTGGCGACTTTTGACAAAAGACATTAGGCGACACAGTTCTTTGAGGTTGGCCAGGTGTGTCAGGGTTGGTGCTGATGATGGGCTGGATGGTACATACTGTATGTTTGCAATTGGACAGCTTTCATTTATCAGAGCAAAACGTGTGGTGAATATGCCATTACTATTTTTCCACAGAACGAAAATAAAAGCAGTGTAAAATGCTTTTAAAGTGTGCAGTGAGTTCATTGTCCTTTTTATTTCCTGGCATTTATGGTGGCCCAGTGTAGTTGTAAACCCTTGGGTGACGTGTGTACTGTTTAGCTGAACGTTTTCTTTTCTACCTTTCTGTCAGATGGAGGCGTCCTGAACCAGACCGAGGAGACAGAAGATAGCCAGGAGGGAGAGGTAGGGTTCTGGAAAGATAGTCATGCAACTGTAGTTATAACCTCTTTAAACACTTTAGCAAGTCATTATGAATACTATTTTATTATTATTTCAGAGGTCAGAGGCAGCTCCAATGGAGGACAGTAGTCCCCCTACTATCAATATTAAAGATGAGCCCATTGATGAAGGCTACGACGCTGCGTTACTGCCTCAGAGCTCCATCAGACAGATCAAAGAGGAGCTGGAGCATCAGGAGGTAGGTGTGAGGAGAGAAAGTTAGCAGTATCCATCTGCTGTTTATGTTTATGCTGTAGATTTGTAATTTTCATATTGAATAATAGGAGAGGTATCAACCAGAAAATAATGAT
>CALSBV010011913.1:1220980-1234701 GCA_943590825.1 Bovichtus diacanthus
ATTTTCATATTGAATAATAGGAGAGGTATCAACCAGAAAATAATGATGCGTTTGGTTTGAAGCTCCTGACAGCCCACACTGTGTTCTGATTGTTAATAATAATAATAATCTTTAAATCAATAATTTGGTGACTTTGTGCTTTAGCATGACTTGCAACAATACTGCCTGGAAAGGAATGAGATCTGATCTCTTGTGCTCCTTTCAGGAAGAGCTGAGGATCAGCTCTGTCTACTCTGTAGGCGGAGGGAACACCTTTGCATCCCCTACCAGTGAGTTCATTCATGTGTTCATTGCAAGGTTGTCAAAAGCATCGATACTTTTTCGATACCACCTGTTTAAAACGACGCGATCTCCGTTAATTATAGATTGGATACTATCGAAAGTACGGAAGCTCTAAAAATTGTTCATGTTATTAGACACATCTGTATCAGCAGCTGGTGGTTCACATTTTTTCCATGCATGTGTGTTTATTAGTGATCCAAAAAAAAAAAATGTCTCCTTCTTTGCCGACCTTTCCCCTCTTATCCACTCAAGTGCCAGCAGCAGTCCCAGCTCCCCCTCAGACAGCCTTTTTTATCCCAGGTAGAGGTACTGTGCTACAAGCCATGGCTCAACTCCCTCTCAGACCACCAGCTCCAATCCCAAGCTCACTCCCATCTCTGATATCTGCACCCCCACGCCAACCTCCGCCCTCTGTCCCTGGCAGTGTTCGCTGCAGCGGCTGCTCTAAGGTACTGTTGTAACTTTTGGATCCTTTCACTTAAATGATTAAGTTAGTTAACACCACTCCTGTTGTATGCATCCTTATTAAGAAATATTTGCTGTGTCAGGACTTTGGGCAGTGATTTTTATGTTCCATGGTTCTGTAAATGGTTGCAGGTTCTGCTGAAAGGCCAAACAGCTTTCCAAAGAAAAGGTTCGACGCAGCTCTTCTGCTCCACAGTCTGTTTGACTGGCCACCTGCCTCCAGCCAACAAGAACCGGTCCTGTTTCCAGTGCAACAGGTACATGTTTGTTTCCCCTTGACATCAGTATGAACTGAAATCAGGGTTTGATTTATATTTAGCTGTTGTAGTTTAAAGCAAAGGTTTTAGGGTTTTTTGGGGTTTTGTTATTTCTGACTTCAAGACGTTTCCACCATATTGCTGACAGCAAAATATATATATATATATATATATATATATCTTTCTTGCCTATGCAATGGCCATAAGTACAGTTGTTTAAAGGAGATGTTTTCAAAATAATATAAAATACATATTAAAGAGAGAGTTCTAACCTGTTTGACTTTCTAACACTACTAATAGAAAAACATTTTTAATTAAAGCAAATATTTTAATAAAATGCAATAATTTATCTCCTAATTATTTGAATTATGTGTTTTTATGCAAATAACAACAAAGTAAAGGGATAACATTTAGAATTTTCGACGATTGACTTTGGGACGATTTTAAATTATTATTATTTTTTTTCTCTCTTTATTTTTCTGTAGATATCGTAATTTTTCTCATATTTCTTTGTGTCAAGTAATAATCTCAATTGGTCACGTGGTTGTGTAGAAATTTAAGTTCCAAATTTGACACTGAGCACTTAAACTCCTGTATCAATTTTATTAATATGAAACTTAATTCATATATTATTAAATTCTTCCGCATGACTAAAAAAATTAAGTTTTATACTGACTTATTATGCTTTGTCCAGGTAATAATCTTGGTGGCACTGTTCCCTTGAAACATTTAGGCTTGATGCTTAATAAAAATAATGTTTTCTTTCTATGTTTTGACTACTTTATTTATTCCTTGTGCTATTCTCTCTGCAGGGAGATTCTTCAGCCAAGGGACATGATCACGATTCCAGGAGAGGACAACACCTACCTTAACTTCTGTGGCCAGTTCTGTCTGTCTGTCTTTAGACACAAGAAGAAACAGGTCGACAAGATTCCCGACAAATGTGCTGACAAACGACTGGAGAGGAAACCTGAGAAGCCTCCTGAGAAGCCAGCGGAGCGACCCCCTGATAAACCCTTTTGTAGTGTCTGCAGGGTCTCTAATAGGGTAAGAGACACAGAAGTCTAGCTGTTACAGTGAAGACAGATTTTGGTCAAGGTTCCTGCGTATTTACTCCACGGTCTAATTTTCTGTCTTGTCCTTGTGTTTGCCTGTTATCATCTCTACAGCAGATTGAGCATGAGGTCACCCATCAAGGTCGTCTGCACAGACTCTGTACTCTCCACGGTCTAATTCTCTGTCTTGTCCTTGTGTTTTCCTGTTATCATCTCTACAGCAGATTGAGCATGAGGTCACCCATCAAGGTCGTCTGCACAGACTCTGTAGTGATGCTTGTTTTGTGACATGGCGCAAGATGCGGCAGTTAGCCATGAACTGCTGCGAAGGCTGCGGACTTTACTGTAGTAGCAGCTCAGGCTCCTGTCAGACGCTCACAATTGACAGATCTCAGCTCAACTTCTGTGGTCCGACTTGTATTGGCACCTACAAACAGGTATGCGTTTGTGTCAAAGATAATTTTTTATAATCTTGTTTGGTTCCTTTTTTAAATAACAATGGTTTGTATTTATGTTAGTCCCCGATAGTTTCAGCTGCAGATTGTTATCGACAGATATTCAGTATAATTATAATATAATAAATATGCTTTCTAGTCGACTATCGGCAATCAGAAACCAACAACATTGACTGTTTGTGTTTATTTATTCAATAAACTCACTATTGCATGTCTTGGGGACTCGCCCTATTATTTCCCTGATAATGCTACATCGTGAACACCAAATCCATGTTGAAATTGGCAGGAGGAAAGCTAGCTAACGTTAGCTGTTAGCAGCACCGTCGTGCTTGGCTTAATAACTGCACTAACAACGTTAACTAAGGTTGCATTGAATTACGTTATGATGCATTCTAGCTCAATTCAGTAAAAATGCGTATTGGGCATACGCAAATCATAATGTTATCATGATGTGTTCAAATGTAATATTGTCAAATTTAAGTTTTTGGTAAAAAAAAAGTTGAATAAATACAGTTGTTTACAGGAGATGTTTTCACAACAATAGAAAATACATATGAAAGAGGGAATTATAACCTGTTTTAACTTCCTAACATTACTAATAGAAGAACATTTTTTAATTAAAAAAAATACAATAATTTATCTCCTAATCATTTGAATTGTGTGTTTTTATGCAAATAGCAACCATAGATGACGATAACAAAGTAAAAGTATAACTCTAATAATTCAAAATAATTTATTTGAGACAGTGGGGAATAAAGTGAATCTGCTTCCATTTATACCAGCTGCTATCAAATCAAATCAAGTTTATTTATATAGCCCAATGTCACAAATTATACATTTGTCTCAGTGGGCTTTACAGCCTGTACAAGGTACGACACCCTCTGTCCTTAGACCCTCACATCGCACAAGGAAAAACTCCCTAAAAGATACCCCACAATTAGTGGGGGAAATATGGAAGAAACCTCAGGGAGAGCAACTGAGGAGGGATCCCTCTCCCTGGACGGACAGACGTGCAATAGGTGACGTGTGTACAGAACAAACAACATAGTTAAAAATACAGCATGGACAATCTATGCGACAGAAAACATGATACGATGGTATCTAAAAAAGATGGATCCAGGGGGATGTCAATAAAGGCTTCCTGGTGTCAGGCAGGACCAGGGCAACAGGTGCAGCCACGATTCACGGTCCAGAAGTAATCTTTAATTGTGGCAACCTGCCAGATGAGGGACACAGAAACTCCGGGGATGATGCCCCGGATGGTGAGTTAGTAACATGCATTTAAGGGACATGAATGCATATCAATAGAGCGGGAGAGGAGGAGAACGAGAAAGATAGGGAAGAGGAGAGGAGCGAGTCCCCCGACAGTCTAAGCCTATAGCAGCCTAACTAGGGGCTAGTCCAGGGCAAACCTGAGCCAGCCCTAACTATAAGCTTTATCAAAGAGGAAAGTCTTTAACCTGCTCTTAAATGTGGAGAGGGTGTCTGCCTCCTGAACACACACTGGGAGCTGGTTCCACAGTAGAGGAGCTTGATAGCTATAACAAAACAAAATGACAACAAATGAATCGGCCCTTATGGCAGCTGAAAAACGTGATCAGGGCATCCCTTTTATATATTGGCTACATATGGCAATGGCGAGTTTGACGACCCAGAAGTCATCACAAAATCCCACAGAGCACCCTCACCCTCATCAAACCGTTTCAATACTAATTGTGTTTTTGTTTAGACCTGCAGAAAGACAGTCGAGTGTGCCTACTGTCACAAAATGGCGATAGTGTCCTCCACCATCATGGAACGAGACCATAGGGGCAAAGTCCAGCTTTACTGTTCGTCTCCTTGTGTGGAACAGAGCCGACCACCTCGACACATTCTCACTGGTACGGCACGCACTCACTTACCCAACTGAGCTGGTGTATGGAAGAACAATATTCTTACTGGTTTATGAAACATATACTAATGGCAAGGATTTATTCAATTTATAACATTACAGGTGGCTCATTCCTTTATATTTTGCATATATTTGAGTTTTACCTTTTATTGTTATCTTTAGACTTTATAGTTGCACTCTTCCCACTTCGTATTGCAAATGCTGCACAACAATTTCCCTCTGGATAAATAAAGTTTTATCTTATTTTACTTAATATCACTGCAGTCTATATCACAACTTGGGGTGTTGCAGTATACGGGTATTGACGATAACTGATATTTCAAAACACAACTGATGATATCTTCTTATTTAATGCAGTCGATAGTAAATATACACCTTTGTACAGTTATGGTTACAGACTCTTTCTCCACCTCCCTACACTCGTATTTTAAATAAAAATGATTATTTAAATTATAGCATTATTATTATTATTATTATTAATTAAAAAAAATAATATTTCAAAATGTTCTATAGATTTCGTGATAATATCGTTGTTGTGAATTATTTTGGCCGCAATAATCGTATAGTGAAAATCTGATATTGTGACAGACCTAATCACAACCAAAGTCAGGGAAAGCGTGTTTCATTATTAATTAATACACATGCAGTACATGTTCACATACTAGTAGTATTTATTATTTTTTTTAATGATACCCTTTTCCCTTAGGTGCTGCATTCCCCTGCTGCCTGTGCAAGGTGTCGGCTGTCCCTCAGTATCATCTGGCCATGGTGGACGGCACCATTCGCAACTTCTGCTCCTATGACTGTGTTTCTATATACAGGGTAAAGAACTTTTTTGTATCTAACAAAAGCCGTTGATGGAGCATCCATTGGTCTAACCCTTGTCGTCTTGTAGATTTGACATTGCTGTTATTTTTCCAACCATGTCTTCGCAGAAGTCCGGTAACACCTCTCAGCCAGACCTGACCAATGGAACATCCGTTCTCAGGGACCCCTCCCTCAGAGATGCCCCCAAACAAGGGCCCTCTGCCGGAACCAGCTCAGTCCCTCTAATCCCTCAGGACTACCCATCTTCAGTCGCCTACCCGGGCCACCATCCCAGTCATACCTCAGTGCCCCCACTGGTGCCTCCCTACCCAGCCATGTCCTCCCCAACTGTCCCAGAGAAAGCCCAGGCCCGAGCACCTGCAGGTCAGCCCCTGAAACCAGCAGAGGGCGGGCCCAGTGACACCTCCAAACTGACCTGCCATCAGTGCAGCAAACAGTTCAACATAAAGCCGCTGCTATTCAGTCACCAAGTAAGGAGCACAGCTCACATGCACATATGGACTCTATATACTTAACCCTTATAACTACCTGCGTGACGAGTGTGCCTCTCATGTTGATAATTGTTTCCTGCAGGGTCGTATTTCTGTGTTCTGCAGTAGGACGTGCTGTGAGCAGTATAAAACCCAGAAGAATATCCTGATGCCGTGTGAGTGCTGTAAACAGGAGAAGGTGCTCTTTGACACAATCAGCTACAACCAACAGGACCTGGTCTTCTGCAGTGAGAGTGAGTTTACGTGGCTTTCCCCCTTTATCCTCTCCTCTACATTGCTTATAGGTATTCCTGTGGCTTCTGTGGAAGCGTTGTAGCCTTAAAGCTGCTTCTTGAATTTGAAAATGCAGAATGTCTGATTAATGCCAGTTGACATGGCCCAGACACAATCTGACAAAGCTGGCCTAAAATGATGACAAACTGCTACTCTGACCTTCCATACTCAAAAAATTGGAAGCCATTTGTCCTTGCACCCAAGCCTAAAGGCAGATGTCTAGTTGCATTTCGGATTAATAAACTATGAAGACAGAGGAGAGCCTATATATGTACTGTGGGGGTTTTTAATGTCTAAATCTTTACTTTATATTAAAGGTCCAATTTGTGAAAGTAATTCAACTCAACTGACTAACCTCCATAATTGCTCTGACAATTGTTCTATGGTAACAACACAAAGTCTTTACCACATTTCTCTACAACCTTTTTGTAAACTTATAACAGCCATTTGTTTGTAATCTCATGAGTTCTTATTGTGTCCAAAGGACAATAACAGGCCTCTCATGAGAGCCTGAGACTATGCATTGAGCAGATTTATTATATTACTGTTATTTGTAAGTCCCTCGATGCCATTGAGTATTCCAACACCCACATTGATTACACATGATTATACAGTTTCCCATTTTAGCACTCATTACTGGGTAAGCATCCCCCAACATCAAACAGCCTTCACCCTGCCAGCCACCTTGCACAAAGTCCGTAATGTCCGATTGAGCCCATGTGTGAATAGAGCCGCTCATTCTCCAAATAATTCACGAGTGAGTGGCCGTGTTGATTCTATCACGGCTGAAGCTGAACCGGAAGAAAACAAATATCCAAGGGTGCAGAAGAGCGGACAATCTGCTGTTGTGTGCTACCTGTGTGAAAGGGGAAACTCCGGACGATGCCGATTCTCTGGATATTATCCAGTTCATATGAGATAACTGCTTGAAAATCTCTTTCATATCCAAGCAAATTTGGTGTTGGTGACTGAAATATCCTAAATCAAATAGAATTGGGACCTTGCGAATCATAATTGAAACGATTTTAGATTTCAGGAAATCAGTGGTGATACCCATTCCTATTTATAGTACTCTAATTAAAATAAGTACTTCCTGTGTTCCAGGCTGTAAGCTCCTTTTCAAACATGAGCGGACATCTCGTAACAAGGAGCATCCCTGGCGTCCCTGCACCTACTGCTCCGGCATCAGCCACAAGATGCTGCACAGCCACTATGGAGGCAGGATGGAGGAGTTCTGTAGACCCCACTGCATGTCCCAGTACACTGTGCTTTACTATGGGGTAAGATGTCCCATGACACTGTACCTTGAATGCCACTGAACCAAGGGGAGTGCCTTACTGTATGTTCTACCTGTTCATGTTTCTTTTAATCTTTCTCCATCTTCCCTTTACCCTCGTTCTCCTCCTCTCCGGTCCAGATGGGTCGATGTGACAGTTGTAGGAAACAGGGCTATATGACTGAGAAGCTGCAGTGTTTGGGTTCGGTCCGTAATTTCTGCAACCTGCCCTGCCTGCTGCAGTACTGCTACCTGCATTTTGAGGCGAGCCAACACGGCAGCAGTAACGGAACTGGAACGGCCCCACAAACTCCATATGGTAACTCACCACATCAGTTGTACAATATAATGTTGAGGAACATTCTAAATGCCAACACACCTAAAATGGTATTTAAGTTCCAGCTTGTGGATAGTTCCCATGGCATGTGGGAGTTATTGTGCTGCAAGAGCATGTAGTCTAGTTTTGTAGCTTCTGGGGTTTGACTGTTTTTGCTGAAAATGTAAATCCCCTGAAACCGAAACAGTATTTCTGTGATGGTCTTAATGGTTTTATTTATTAAGAATTTAAACATTTTGGAAAGGACCCCACAAAGAAATAAAACGTTTTTTTATTTTTTTACCTTTCACGTGATCTGGTTTGTTTGTGATTTTGTCTAACCAAGTCATGCTCAAGGAGAAGTCTCACTCTGAAATCTCGCGAGAGGTGACTTGTTGCGGGAACACAACAGTGGAAACGTGAGTGAGAGTTGGAGTACAGAAAGAGTCGCTTAGTGTTATCTAAAATAAATTCATTGTCATGGCTGAATATTTGGCAGATTTTCTACAATGTGGATGTGACGTGAGATTTCAGAACGAGACTTCTTGGAGCGAGACTTGGTTAGACACAATAACAAACCTAAATGTCAAGAAAAAGGTTAATTTCCCTGTAGGGTCCTTTCCTTTCGTTGTCAGACACTTATAATAACAATGTGCGCCTGTCAGTATCATAATGCTTTGTTTCAGCTTTGCATGGGCTATTTTGTTTGTCAAATTTAAATGGAGTGGAAAGCTGCCACGCCCGATCAGCACAAAGCGGCACTGTGTCAGTCAGGTTTTGGAGTTCAACCAGTGAGAAGAGAACAGAGGATAAAAAGAAAAGCCGTAACCTAGCATGTTAAATTAGCACAACTTATGGTATGTTTCTCTCTTCCTCCAGCTCCAACCCAGCCCCACCATTCCTCAAAGATGAATCCTGTCATAGCAGATGTAGTGTCACTGGCCAATGGCTCTGCCACTCAGCCCAGTGTGTCAGCAGACACTGCTCTTACTGGTTAGTTATATCACTTATATAGTTAGGGCTGTAGCGAATAGTTTGAAGCTTCATTCATAGCGTTATTCTTATTGGAAAAAGATAGATGTAATCATTTATGTAACAGGATTTTACCTAACCAAAAGATCTGATGCAATCCATATTTGTTGGTGGTTTAGCCTTTCAAAAACAACATTTTCACTGCGGTCAGATCATTTAATCCAATGGATCACTTTCTTTAAATTGGGGATTTTGTTTGAGGATAAAAAAATTAATTCAGAGTGATGATGTCAGAAAATATGACGACAATGCTAACAGAAGCTTTTTTTTCAAAAAACTCAATAGAAACTGTATGTAAATAAAAACATTTGTAAAAAGACATTCGGTACAGCCTTATATAAGTCATATCGGTTCATTGCTTTTATATATTCATGCTATACATTTCTCGCAGTTCGGATTAATCTAGTGCTGATTTATTATTATTTTCTCTTTTGTAGGAGCTCTTCCGACCTTCAACATTGACGGCAAGAACCTAGACCATGTATGTACCGTGTGTGTGTGTGTGTGTGTCTGTGTCTGTGTGTGTTTCAGACTAGACCTTACATACAACTGTAGATTTTGCTTAAAAAATGGTATAGAACCAAAGTCGGTACCAAAACTTATTTACCAAATATTGTAATAGGATTTGATATCTGGTCAGAAATGAGATGCAGTCCACTGCAGCATATTTCTTATTAAGAACTAGATCAGATCTTTGTTTTATTTTGAATGTCTATTTCCAGGCCAGCACTCAGACTGATGCCATGCGTGTGCCTGTGTCCCGTCGCCGTCAAATGAAGAACAAGTCAGTTCTGTGTCGGCCCTTCACTATGGACCAAGAGAGCATGTGCGAGCTGCCCACACCCTCCACTGAATCAGCAGGTAACTACAAAAAACACACAAACAAATGTGGGTAGTTGAGTTTTGTTCCACCTCGTTCTCTCAGACTACAGAGCGCTGTGCAGCAGGATTTAGGTGCAAGTTTCATCTTGACTGCGAGCCATCCAGCAGCTTTACGGACTACAACTATTTTGAGAATTGATTAGTCTGTCGATTATTACTCCGATTAATCGGATGAAGAGAAAAGGATTCATTTTTAAATAAACATAACGGACAGATATAACTACTGTCTGTTTTTTTTCTCCATTTTGTAAAAGATCAATGTGGCCAGGCATTAACTTTATCAAGCGTTAGCTTTAAAATAGCTTTTTCAGGGAGCCGGCTACATCGATCCGTCATAAAAAGGACAGAAACGGACGGAAAGAATTTCTCTCTGTTCCGTTTGTTTTTAAATTAAAGTAGTCGTGCGTTTGCACTTCTCTCCACTGTACTCCAGAGACGAAGAAGATTCATCGCATGAGCTACACAGTAGTTTCCAACTATTTTTATAATCAATTTAATCAATACCAAATGCACAAAGTCTATAATCGACCATCTCTCTACTCACTCTAAGTGCTGAATCCTGCTTGGTGTCTGGAAAAATCTCTACTGTGATCAAAACACACGGCTTGTGGTTTTCACTACGAGGCAGTTGCTGTGTTTTAATAGTTTCATATGACACAAATCGGATGAGCAATTTAGAATCAAGAAGTTGAATTGTCACCAAAAGTAAAAACTACATTTAATTTAGTGCTTTGTGGAATATGATATTGAGCTTTGTTATTCTCACAGTCCACACAAGAAAAACAGGGATATAGTGGGCTTTTATTGATTTTCAATTAAGTAAAGAATATCAGACTTTTCTGCCAAGACAAAGATTAAATTCCGCTGGCAACAAATTTTGAGAATGAAAAATGGCAACAAAACAGAAAGTCGAGACTAGTGGTACTACATTTTGTTGCAAACTTGAAATTTTTGCTTTTTCAATCCAGAATAATTGGTGCGAGTTATACATCAGTCAATGCTAATACCCACCGCAAACATTAATAATAATACCTGGCTTTAGTAGCGCTGATGGAGGAAGCCATTTTCCTTCAGGTCATGGCTGGTGTGCCTTTTGTAGGGTGTTTGTCACAAGCCTACACGCCATCTAATTCATTTTCATTCATTTTCTTGGTTCATTCAATTATTCGTTGTTCACAACTAGCTGTTTCAATAGTTGCACCAGCTCTGCTAGATAGCTCCTCGCAACCCGACCAGCCAACTGCAGAAGCATCCACATCTCCAGCGCCGTCGCCGAAACCTCAGGGAGAAACTCAGCCATGTAATGGCGTGCCGGCGCGCCTAACCGGACGCCATTTCCTGGGCAAGAGGGAGACTGACTCTGACTGCAAGGTCTGCTCCCAACACAAGAGGAAGAGGGTGGAGGAGGAAGAGCAGGAGAATAAGAAGCAGAAGATGGACGAGGAGCCAGAGAGGAAAACGGAAGAAGAGTCGGAGCAGGGAGTAAACCCCCGTGATGAGAACAATGGGGAGAGAAAAGAGGGGGAGCACTCGGAAACGAAGCATTGTGAGCAGAAGAGCAGGACATCGAGGAGGAGAACGTCGTTTTACTGCAAGACGTGTTCAGGAGAGCCCAGCCTCTGTCCTGTGCCCTGTTTTGAACTCTACCACACTCGACTGATCTACAAAACAGCTCCTGAACTGGAAACACAAGGTGAGCCTTCTGAGTAACACACATACATTATTTCTTATACTTTAAATATATAATAACACCATAAAATATAAATATATATTTTTTCAAGTTAGTGTTTCGGACCGCTGTATCCACTATTCAAGGATTCCTATTTTGTGTTTGTAACTAGCAACTTTATTAAAGGGACAGTTCACCCCCAAATCATTCCATGTTTTCCTCTTCCCTGTAGAGCTATTTATCAATGTAATTGTTTTTGATGTTTGATGCTGAGTGTCGGAGATATCGTGTGTAGAGATGTCTGCCTTTTCTCCAAAATAAAGGAACTAGATGGCACTCGCAGTGTGGTGCTCAAAGTGACAAAAAAATACATTTGAACAACTCGATAGCAGAAATCATGACCCACTTACTCAAGATAATCCACAGACCTGGTTGTGAGCGGCTTTAATGTAGGAACTATTTTCTGTCTACTCATAGACAAGAGGCTTGTGACATTGCAAGATGTAAACAGTAATGGCGTCCTCCTCGGCTGAGCTTTAACCTTAGCTGGCTGAGTCGAGTCACGCTTCCTTGTGCGCAGTGATATGATTGACGGGTGTAGTTCGATAGAAAGAAAATAGTTCCTCCATTAAACTGCTCAAAACAAGGTCTGTGGATTATCTTGAGTAATTGGGTCATGGTTTCTGTAAAGAGACATTGCTGATGAGTTTTTGAAATATATTTCTAGGGAAATTAGAGCACCACAAGCCGAGTGCCATCTAGTTCTATTATTTTGGAGAAAAAGCCGATATCTTGAACATTGGGCAACTCGCACGCAAAACGACCTAGATTGATAAATAGCACTACAGGTAAGAGGAAAAAAAGTATATTTTTGATTTTGGGGTGAACTGTCTTTAATGCAATGCTAATATTACAATCAGAGTAACAACAATGATTCACTGACGGGATCTGTTTTCATTTATGTGTTTTTTCCAAGTCAATTCATCTGACTTCTTAAGAGGGTCGAGTGTATCACCCGAGTTTTTCTCTCCACAGCCTCCTGAGCTGCAGACAAGAGAAGTCGACTTCCACACTGACCCCGGACAAAGATTAAACCACTACAGGGTTAACCGGCTGTGTTTACACCTACACTTTAGTGACCTTAATTCCCTTTTTTGTGCTGGACTGTTGAAGTTTATCCCTGCAAAGGCAGAATACCAAATCGTTTTCAGCTGTTACATGAATGTGTACTTGTCTTTTTTTTTTTTTTCGATCGCAGTATTTATGCAGTGCAGACTTTCATAGCTGCCTGTATCCTCTTCCCATAAAGGGTATTTATTTTGTGTGATGGTATTCTGTAACTAATGGACTAACACTACGGTTGAGATGCTTCCTCAAGTGCTTCACTGACCTACAACATGGTACCGTTAGTAAAAAATAAATTTTTACCTCAATAAGTAATCTGTCACAATACATGAACATGTTATTAAAGCTGATCATGGTACCTTTATCAAGTTTCTTTAAACTTGTGAATCTTTTTTTCATTCACTAATGTGTGTATTTTCTGTTAATGAACTGTGCTACCACTTTATTCCTTACACACACACACGTATGTTTTTACCCCCACCACCAGGGATATAACTTTACATTACAGGTTAAAAAATCCTTACATTTATTAAGGTCACTTGTGCCTACCTGCTTGCCCAGACGCACGCAGCCCATGGAAAAAAGCTGTAGCCTGTGTCGCTGTACAGGTTTCTTCTGAACATTGTTAAGGCTGAAGATTTTCAAAGTGGGAGGTGGGCCTCCCCAGGGGGGCTCCAAACAGTTTCAGGAAAAGGCTCGGTGAATGGAAGTGAAAAGAATATTACGTTAGTTATAAAAAGATCATCACATAGAAGCCTAAATGTATATGGTTTGAGTTAACAGATGGTTCAGAGCTGCAGGAAAATTTGCTGTTTTTCCCACTTTCCTGGAGTCAGAAACGGGTGAGGACGCGTGAGACCTTTTTTTTTTTTTTTTAGAAATTTGATGTAGATGGAAATTTTGTCAAATTGCAGTATTACGCTCTCTTGCCTCAATGGTTGTGTCTATGGGATCAAATAACATCATCCTGATCCCAGAGGCATCCAGGAAATGAACGAAGCCAAGCTTTGTCTTCAGGGAAGCCCACAGTCTGACTTTGAAACCCCCTGGTTTAGGCCAAACCGATATGCTTTTTAAGTTGGCTCCTAAACTTATGCCATAAACAATAAGGCAAACCCGTTAATGCTAAAAAAATCAAACTGAACAACGAAATGCGGGCTCATGGAGCTTGATTCAGGAAAATGTGCTGCTACTATGAACAAAAGACTTGAGTATTGATTTAGCATTAAATACTTTGTGTTATTGGAATTTCTTGTAAAACAGTGGCTAATTTTTACAGGATTTCCTCCCCCAGTGTAGATAAAACTGGAACTTCTGTCTAGATATGGTGCCATACCAGATTAAATTCTCATTAAATATTCATAATCTATCTGGAATTAAAGATGCTGGTTGGTTAAATAAATGCAGCTGTTGGTCTATAATGC
>CALSBV010011913.1:1237488-1267330 GCA_943590825.1 Bovichtus diacanthus
AGTGTTTTTTAACGGTATTTAGTCAAAACTGTTTGAAAAGTAGTGAGCATACGGCTGGATACACGAGACTTGGATTACACTGCACAAATTGTTTTAGAGTTTGTAAACAGATGTTTTGATGTAGTTTACTGTTAAATATGTACTTCAATTCATCAAGAAATTCCTTTGCTTTTGAATTCTCCATTCACCATAGAGGCATGCGGGAAAGACAAAGTTTTCTTCAAGAATTAAAGGTAACACGGGAAGAGTAATTGATATACAAATTATCTTTTTCGGGATGAATTATTCCTTTAAGTTATATAAAGCCTAAAATATGTTTGCTACATTAATCAATCCAAATACTCAATTATCAAAAGCTGAATTTCCCAGAATGTCACCTCTTCTATGTTTCTTTTTGTGTGTCAGTCTAAATGAATCCACTCCACCTAGTCATATAAATACTCACGTGCCTCGAGGTACAGGCCGAGGTGGTGGAGTTGCAGCCATATTCGACTCAAGCCTATTAATCAATCCTAAACCTAAACTAAACTATAGCTCTTTTGAAAGCCTTGTTCTTACACTTTCAAACCCAACATGGAAAACAATAAAGCCAATCTTATTTGTTATAGTGTACCGCCCTCCTGGTCCATATTCTGATTTTCTATCCGAATTCTCAGAATTTGTATCAAGTTTAGTCCTTAAAACAGATAAAGTAATTATTGTAGGTGACTTTAATATTCATGTGGACGTTGATAATAACAGCCTTAATATTGCGTTTATCTCATTATTAGATTCAATCGGATTCAGTCAGAATGTACATGAACCAACTCATTGTTTAAACCACACTCTGGACCTTGTTCTGGCATATGGTGTTGAAATTGAACATTTATTAATTTGTCCACAAAATCCTCTCTTATCAGACCATTTTTTAATAACTTTTGAAGTCCTGCTACTGGACTGCAAGCCACTAAGCAAAATATCGTACGCTCGATGTTTATCTGATAGTGCTGTAGCTAAATTTAAGGAAGTGATTCCAGCGATACTTGGTTCATTACCATGTCTCACTATCAATATAACAGAGGACTCCTGTGATAACTTTAGTCCCTCCCAAATTAATAATTTTGTTGATAGTGCTGCAGCCTCACTGCGAATGACACTCAACTATATCGCTCCTCTAAAAAAGAAGATAATTAAACAGAGAAAGCAAGCTCCGTGGCTTAACCCCCAAACCCGCAAACTAAAACTAAAGTCAAGAAAACTTGAGAGGAAATGGCGATCTACCAAATTGGAAGAATCTCGTTTAGTCTGGCTAGATAATCTTAAAACATATAAGAAGACTCTCCGTAAAGCCAGAGCAGCTTATTACTCTTCATTAATAGAAGAAAATAAGAACAACCCCAGGTTTCTTTTCAGCACTGTAGCCAGGCTGACAGAGACACAGCTCTACTGAGCCTTCTATTCCTATATCGCTCAGCAGCGACGACTTCATGAGCTTCTTTAACGATAAAATTCTAAATATTAGAGACCAAATTAATCAAATAAATCTCCTCTCCTCAATTGGTAATGATTTAGCTTCTAAAACAGGAACCTTAAAAACAACTGTAACACCTGAAATATATCTAGACTGCTTTTCTCCGATCGATCTTAACCAACTAAATTCAACAATTTCGTCATCTAAAGCATCAACCTGTATCTTAGACCCGATTCCAACTAAGTTGCTTAAAGAAGTTTTACCCTTAATTAACTCCTCGTTATTAAATATGATCAACCTGTCTCTATCATCTGGCTATGTACCAGAATCATTTAAAGTAGCTGTAATAAAACCTCTTCTTAAAAAGCCCAGTCTTGATCCAGAGGTTTTAGCCAACTATAGACCGATATCTAACCTTTCTTTTCTCTCTAAAATTCTTGAGAAAGCAGTCGCAAAACAGTTATGTGATTTTCTACATAACAATACTTTATTTGAGGTTTTTCAATCTGGATTTAGAGTTCATCATAGCACAGAGACGGCACTGGTGAAAGTTACCAATGACCTCCTACTGGCATCAGACAAAGGACTTGTCTCTGTTCTTGTCTTGTTAGACCTCAGTGCTGCTTTTGACACTGTTGACCATGACATTCTGCTGCAGAGACTGAAACATTTCATTGGCATAGCAGGAACTGCACTGAGCTGGTTTAAATCCTATTTATCTGAGCGATCTCAATTTGTACGTGTTAACGATAAATCCTCCATGCAAACCAAAGTCAGTCATGGAGTCCCGCAAGGTTCTGTACTTGGACCTATTCTATTTACCTTATATATGCTTCCTTTAGGCAATATTATAAGGAACCACTCCATAAACTTTCATTGTTATGCGGATGATACCCAATTATATCTATCAATCAAGCCAGATGAAACCAATCAATTATCTAAACTTCAAGCATGTCTTAAAGACATAAAAAATTGGATGTCCTGCAACTTTTTGATGTTGAACACCGACAAAACAGAAGTTATTGTACTTGGCCCCAAACGCCTCCGAAACGTATTGTCTAATGACATAGTAACTCTGGATGGCATTAACTTGGCCTCCAGCACCACTGTAAGGAATCTCGGCGTTATCTTTGATCAGGATATGTCTTTTAACTCCCACATAAAACAAATTTCAAGATCTGCCTTTTTTCATCTGCGTAACATTGCAAAAATAAGGCACATCCTGTCTCAAAAAGATGCAGAAAAACTAGTCCATGCATTTGTTACTTCAAGGCTGGATTACTGCAACTCCTTATTATCTGGTTGTCCCAAAAAATCCCTTAAAACTCTTCAGTTGATTCAAAATGCTGCGGCACGAGTATTGACAAGAACTAGGAAACAAGATCATATTACTCCTGTATTAGCTGCTTTGCACTGGCTCCCGGTAAAATACAGAATAGAATTCAAAATCCTTCTCCTGACCTACAAAGCGATTAATGGTCAGGCTCCAGTTTATCTTAAAGATCTCATAGTACTTTATAAACCAACTAGAGCATTGCGCTCCCAAAGTGCAGGGTTACTTGTGGTTCCTAGGGTTTCTAAAAGTACAATGGGAGCCAGAGCCTTCAGCTATCAAGCTCCTCTACTGTGGAACCAGCTCCCAGTGTGTGTTCGGGAGGCAGACACACTCTCCAAATTTAAGAGCAGGTTAAAGACTTTCCTCTTTGATAAAGCTTATAGTTAGGGCTGGCTCAGGTTTGCCCTGGACTAGCCCCTAGTTACGCTGCTATAGGCTTAGACTGTCGGGGGACTCACTCCTCTCCTCTTCCCTATCTTTCTCGTTCTCCTCTCCCTCTCTATTTGATATGCATTCATGTCCCTTAAATGCATGTTACTAACTCACCATCCGGGGCATCATCCCCTGAGTTTCTGTGTCCCTTATCTGGCAGGTTGCCACTATTAAAGATTACTTTTGGACCGCGAATCGTGGCTGCACCTGTTGCCCTGGTCCTGCCTGACACCAGGAAGCCTTGACATCCCTCTGGATCCATCTTTTTTTTATATATACCATCGTATCATGTTTTCTGTCGCATAGATTGTCCATGTTGTATTTTTAACTATGCTGTTTGTTCTGTACACACGTCACCTATTGCACGTCTGTCCGTCCTGGGAGAGGGATCCCTCCTCAGTTGCTCTCCCTGAGGTTTCTTCCATATTTCCCCCACTAATTGTGGGGTATCTTTTAGGGAGTTTTTCCTTGTGCGATGTGAGGGTCTAAGGACAGAGGGTGTCGTACTTTGTACAGGCTGTAAAGCCCACTGAGACAAATGTATAATTTGTGATATTGGGCTATATAAATAAACTTGATTTGATTTGATTTGTCTGCTACAGACCAGAGCAGTGCTTCTAGTGGACACATGAAGTCAGAGGTGGTCACTCCCATAACCCCTGAAGATGAGGAGACTAAAAAAGCAGAACAAGCAGACCTGCCGCTTACTGTAAGTTCAGAGAGGAGCACAGAGTTAACTGATCCACAATTGAGTACCCAGCCGGAGGGGACCACGCCGACGAGTGAGCCACCTACCACCAGTGCTGAGCTTCAGCCTCCCTCCTCTCCAATGATGGACCTGGAGACTGACATCCCGTCTGGTGAGACATCATTTCACTTGAAGTGAACATCAAAATGTAGTATGATATGATATGTAGTGCGCTACAACTTCTGTGTGTGTTTCTGTAGAATCTTTGAATCAGAAGCCACATGCTCCACAGCGAGGAGTGAAGAGACCCAGAGACCCTTTCTGCAGCCGGAAACGGGTATGACTCCCCTCATAGATCTGCATTCTTTGGTTAAACTCCGATTCATTTAATCAGCTTCTGATTTAAAACTCTTTACTCCTCTGACTTTAGTTTGTAGGCAGTCAAGTGTGATTCTCTAGCTGTAGGAATCTGTGAATGCTGTTCTACAAAACTTGAACAAAGAGTACCTCTTTGTACTTTTAGCGGGGGGGAGGGGGGAAATAGTCTGAGAAAAAACTCAAAATTTACAAGATTACTGTCATGAAGTGAAAGAAAGAAAAAAGATTATTCAGAAAGAAATTCTGATTATGAAGTCAGAAATTTTCTAGAAAAAAGTCAGAAATTCTTTGAGTTAAAGTTTCAAGTTAACAAGAATAAAAACTTGAACGATGTGGTTCTTTGGCAGTTTTTCCAAGGTTTTTTCTGACTTTTTTTTTATAGCAAATTTCTAACTTTATAATCTCAGAAAATATTCAAGTTTTTTTTCTTAAAATAAGGAATTTTACCACGTAAATTTACCACTTTAATATCAGAGAATTTCAGTCAACTTTTCAGTCGTGTCAACCATTTCCCACACTACCAAGTACTCATTGCATTTCCATCCATCCAGAGTCGAAGGAGAACTGCTTCATTGAACCGCAGTGCAGTGGTGACTCCACCTGCCTCCAAACTGAATCACGTGTACGGGGTTAAAGCCTGGAGAAGTTGGGTCCAGCAGCAAAACAACGGGCCGACAAAATGTGAGCCTCAGCTCTCTTTATATCACAGCTTTATTTTAGAGCATCTCTTCCTCTGACCCAATGATTGATTTAATTCTTTTCTATTCTATACTAGTTGTGTTTTGTGGTCTCCTCCCCTGTAGCCAATATGGTGGATATTAAAGAAGACGTCCTTCAGTGTGACTCTGCTGAGCTGAGCTTTGCTCTGTCTCGCTTCATCACAGAAGTGAGACGGCCCAATGGAGAGACCTACAGCCCAGACAGCATCTTCTACCTCTGTCTGGGGATACAGCAGGTACACACACACACACACACACACACACACACACACACACACGCACATACACACACACACATATTCTGTCACTGGTTTCCTGATTTTTTAAATGTCTTATTAATTCCTTCTTTTCTGTCTCCCTCTCTTTGGACAGTATCTGTTCGTAAAGGGCCGCATAGAGAACATCTTTACTGACGAGCTGTACAGTCAGTTTGCTACCAAGATCAGTGGGATGCTGCAACTGTGGAAACCTAAACTACTACCTAGTGGTATGATCACTGACTTAAGTCATATTTCTGGAGCTTTACATGAAATCCCTCGCCATTTTGATAATGTTTATTTTCTGCAATAGCCATTCAGTGTATTTTCATTAAGTAATCACTTCTTTATATAGAAGTTTTAATTGGTTGTGGCGGAGTCCGCCATTCCCGTGATGGATTCAGATTATCTACAAGTTTAAAGCTGCACTAATCTATTTTTATAACAATGGTCAAACGACTACATGGAGGAGTTATTAGACAACGATTTGCTAACAGGTTCACCACATAAACGTAATAATTTATATTTACTTTAAACATTGATAACATTTGAATCTTGTGTTTACTGCTTGTTTCGTTGCCCAGAGATGGCCAAAATATGAATTGATGCTGCTATAATATAATATATATAATATAATATAGCTGCCTCAAACCTTACTAAGGTTATTCATCGCCTGCAATGACGGCAATGTTGGTGAAGACAACAGCTCCCATGATCCCACGCTACTTCATGGCGCCACCAAGGCGCTCCGTCTTTTGTCATTGTTTTGATTGAGAGGCCCCTGGTGGCATATTCATTAACACCGAATCCAGTTCTTAATACATCTATCATTCATTCATTCAGTAACAGCCAGATTTAAAACCTATCCCAGCATGCAGTGGGGCGAAAGGCACAGAAGCCCCCTGAACAGGTTGCCAGTTAACGCCTCAGATTCACTCCTCTTTGCTCCTCAAGGTGCTGCCGTCTCCTCCCGTGTGGTGGAGTCCTACCTGTGGGAGTGTAAGCAGCTGGGCGCCTACTCCCCCATAGTGTTGCTTAACACACTGCTCTTCTTCTGCACCAAAAACTTCGGCTTCACCATGCTGGCGCAGCACCAAAGCGTCTCTTTTACCAACTTCACTCGACACTCCAAACCCTGCAACAAAGCCGGCAAAGTCCTCTACCTCCGACACCAGAGGGGCAGCCCTGCCCCGCCCCACACAGGTCAAATTAAAGGAGCAATGATAGTAGTTTGTCTATGCAGCAGTGAGCAGTGACTTCAACTTTCAAACTGACCATATTTAGTATAAAATGTCAGGTATCAATAACGTCACGTCCAGAATTGCTAGTATCAGGATTAAAATGTTTTCATATATCAGCTTCACCTTACTTCTAGACAGCAAAACCAAATAGTGACTAACTGATTTGTGGTACTTGTTTTTGTTTTTAGAGCGATTCAGAAAAAGGCAGGGAGAGGAAGAGGGAGACATGGAGATGCTTGAAAATGTCGCGAACCCTCTACACTGTCCTGTCAGACTGTACGAGTTCTACCTCTCCAGATGGTGAGACACGTGCACACACACACACACACCTATAGGCACATTTATGAAACAACTACGAAAACTGAACCAACTCTTCATCTTCTCTGTCCTCTCGCTCTCTAACAGCCCAGAGTCGGTGCAGAAGAGAACTGATGTGTTTTTCCTGCAGCCGGAACAGATCGTGCACACTCACAGGTCAGTCACTCCTCCACCATTAAAGAAACACACTGATGAGTGTGTCACTATCACCAGGGCTTCCTGTCCACCCTTACACGCACATTTCTATACATACATATATACACTTTTATTTATTTTTTCAGCCTAATTGCCCAAATGCATTGGTGTTAGCTTTTAGGTTATTGACAGGTTAATGATCTTTTTTCAACTTGAAATGACTTTTCCTAAAGTCACCCTAACGTCAAAAAAAGTCAAACATTGCCTTTGTTTATATTTAATTTTTATATTTCATTTTTTTATTTGAAAGGGGACCTTGTACATTAATCAACATTCAAACAAATGTAAATGTACCCGAGTTTTCAGTGGCAGTCCCTGTTCCCTGATGTTGTTAGGTAAGGGCGTAGGTTTGATTTGGAAGGTGGTGGGGACATTCATTTCAACTAAGACGAAATATTGCAGGACGTTTAACCAGTCATCAGTCAATGTTAACCAGAGTAACCCCAGGCTGTAGCCTCACAGAGATTTAACCAACAGGTAGAACAACAACGATCCTTACCGAAGTCATAAGTAACATTAATAGCACAAATCACCCTACGGCACACAACACACATTTAGTTTGCTAGCTAACTACGTTATCTGTTAATGTTGGCTAAACTAACTATTTTAGTTTGCAAGTACTGCGTTTCAATCCAAAATTCACTCCAGCAATCACATTGCTGCAAACACCAATAGAAACTTTATTTCTCATCCAGTTGAAACATGAGGGATTTAACCCTTTGTAGAGCCGATGGAAACTACGTTTTATTCAAAACGCATATGCAATTAATATCAGAAAAGTGGTAGGAACATGTCCCCACTGTAAGTTACGCCCATGTTGTACAGCATACTAGAATTTAAAGAACAATGTGATATTTTTTTTGAAAGCTGTCCACCACGAGGGTACAAAGACTGTCTTAGGGTCATTTTTGACCTGGCAGTTATTAAATCCTTTACACACAATACAAACCACAAAGACACACAGAAACTGAGAATATGTGTATACAGTTCAGTGTATGTACATCTGCATACTTTCCTACATGACCTAATCAGAGTTGAGTGATTTATGTTCTTCACATTTCTATTTTGTATCTATTATACGTTTTTTGTTTTGTTTCTGAATTGTGAAGGGAAAACCAAAAATAAAAACAGGTTGTATATTTTTAGGTTTTAAAATGAAAATAAGTTTAAAGGATGGAAATTAATATATTACCTTCTATATTCAAATGTCCGTGTGTGACCTCTACAGTTCCCACTGGTACACCTCTCAGCCATTGGAGGGCACCACTCTACAGAGCATGCTCTCACGCATCTTGGCCGTCAGAGAGGTTCATCCGGAACAGGAAGCAGCCTCAGCCGCCGCTGACAGGGACACTTTACAGTGACGTGGAGCTCTGCTAAGGATCTTCTCTGCCACAGAAAACGTCTCCTGCTGCCGGACTGTTCACAGTGAATTACAGCTGCATGCACGCCCGTCAGTCACTCAGAAGGAGGCTGACAGGTGTTTGAAACGGAGAGTAAGAACACGAAGAGACACATTTAAAGAACATTCAAAGTGCGGGATCTTCTTTTCTCATCGCGTCACACTGCTGTAATATTCATGCCCATCATTTAGCACACGTGGCAGGTTCATTTTCATCAGTAATGGCTCATGCCGAGCCGATCACGTGAAGTTTTTTATTCCAGAAACAGACATCTGCCACACTAGACAGTGTGAGCAGCAAATTGCATGTGAGAGCAGCCAAGTAGGTGATGAGAGTTCACATCCAGCATTAACGGGATTAGACGAGCTGTTTCATCGTCGTTGCCCCTCTTCACATCAGCACATTGTAGTATAAAGAGTGTTTACTTGTACAGACTTTTAAAGGCTGATAATGGTATTTAAGGATTGCTTTTAAAATTTCACCAAAATCTAAGTCAATTACATTTTTGAGCAGGTTTTGTCATTTGACAGAAGCACTTCCCATAGGCACCCAGTGTAGTTTTGATAAATGAAACATTCAATATGTAGTTTAACATATTTATCACATTACAAGTGGATGAGATTGACTGGTTGACATTTAAATAAAAGCCAATATCTGATTGAACATGTTAGTGTACGGTATATCAGTGTAACCCTGTTTGTTATAATAGAGGAGACTCACAGTGCCTCTCATCTTTTTGTTGTTGGTTGTTTTAATATTATCTAGTTATCTGATATTACGTTGTTCCCCTTTTGCTGTATATTCGTCATCCTGTGTGGCCTTATTTCCCTCCCAACAACTTTCCCTTCTCTCATTTTTCTCTCCAGGGTTCTCTCACACACCTATTCCCTCTGGAGGTAAAGTGGAGAAGTAGATCATGACCCACATCCACTTTTTTCCAGTGCATGTAATCTAAATCTAAACCATGAAGCTGAGCGCCATTTACAGACCACCTTGATTGATTTTAGAATATTTATAACGGCCTCACCGTTATTGTGAATGGGAGTGTAACAAATATTATAATTACAATGGTACCTCTCCTTCCTGTATCTATTTCGGTATATGTGTCTGCTTTTTAACCTTGCCAATATTTTTCTTTCCTCTTTTTGTTTTTATCTTCTACTTGCCTTTGTTCCATTCAAAAATGGAATTTTTCAAATTTGGATGATAGGCATACGCTATTAAATACTTTTCCTAACCTCTAATTCCTGTGGTATAACTAATGGTTATTATGGTTTGTATTGGCCATACATACAATCAAAAACAAGTATTATGAAGATGTGCCTAAGATAACAGCTGCGAAACATGGAGAAAATATGGAAAATGTGGCTGGTTCATAGAGTTGCTGCTCAACCACGTCACACCGCTTGTCAAAGAGATGTAACTCAAACATGTCTGGACATATTGAACATTAATGCCTGTACATCTTATAATGCACATTTGATGTCAGTGACTTTCATTTCATTGAACTTTGGATGATAATTTAGATTTTTTTTTTTTTTTTTTAGGAACAAAAGATCTTGATGGCTCAGAATTCTGACAGTTGACCAGAGCAGTTGAGATTTTTTAATGAAAACATTATCGTTTGTCCTTTTTACGGTAATAATGACTCCTCTACCCACAATGCCATGTGGTAACACCATGTGTGCTGTAATGCTACTTGGATCTATTTTGTTGCTTCTGCTGTTATTGTATTTTATCATGGAGGCCAATGTGCCTTTACTTTTGCCTCATGTTCATGTTTTTTATCAAATCTATGTTACAGTGTAAAGATGAAAATGAAAAATGAGACCGGCCCAAATCTCTTTTTCAGTGCTCTCTGCTAACGCTAAGCATTCACCGTGGTTACTGATGGTAACATATTAGCATTTTTCAAACAAAGTGTTTGGCAAATGTTGGTGGATTTCTTTAAACAATACACTGCTGGTGCAAAGGAAATATAATATGTCTGAATATCACCGCTGCTGTCTGAAGCTCCACAGCTCAGATTTTATTGTCATGCACAAAATGCTGTATTTCCATTAAGTATTAAAAGATCATCTTATTCCTTTCTGTACTCGATTGCAAGGCAAAGCATTTATGATGAAAGCATGATTGAAATGAAATGTGATGATGAGAGTGTAATTGCAGATTGTGCAGTTTTGAAACATCCATTCATAAAATGTGTAAAGTTCTTTGTGTGATTGACTGTGTTTAAGATCACATCTCTCACTTTTACTGAGACCTTTATTTCGGTTCAGTTTGTGTCACAATTATAGTTATTAAGAGAATGAATCAGTTATGTCTTTTAGGGATAGAGGAAATCAAGCCATTAATAATTAGTCGACAAATCGAGCTACAAAAAAATTATCGGCAAGTATTTCAATATTCCATAAAAAAGTCAAGTGATTTTTCATGCAAAATGTCAGAAATTTCAAATGCTTTTTTTCTGTTTTATATCATATTTAAGAGAATATCTTAAGGTTTTGAACTGACAAAACAAGACATTTAAAGACATCATTGGACACTATTTTCTGACATTTTATAAAGCAAACGATTAATCTAGAAAATAATCATAATATATTCTGTAATGTATCTTCTTTAATATGTTATATGTAAGTCCTAGTCTTGTATAATTACTATTACAGTGACTATATTCTGCTGATAATGTATATAATTACATTAGAAGACTTTATAGAGACCCTGAAACCAAAATAAATACATGCGGAACAAACCACTTAAAACACAAAAATGTTTTTTAGTAACATATGTTTAGTGATAGTGAGTGTTAAACTATCTCAGAGAGAAGTTAATGTAGTCAAATGTGGTTTAAATATCCTTGGCATACGATTTTCTATCATCAGTCAGTTAAAGGCTTAATTCATCCTTTCCATTGCTGCCTTAAGGAAAACCAAGATATACAAATGGAAATGTGAGCGAGAGTTTGAGTCTTTATTAAACACATAAACTATTCTAAATAGACATAAAGGGAAATAACAGTATATAAATATTATGTCATCTCTGTCACCATGATTTGGGAAGACCTAAACATTAACACTTGATGTTAGGCAGTTTGAACGTCTGGCCAATTGTCACACACTGAAACAGTTGCAATTATTCAAATATTTTTTTTTTTTAAAACAAGACAGTTACTAAGACACAGGTGAATACACAACAATAGATCAGTGAAGCTTGAAATGAAATGCTGATCAGCAAATGATCATTCTTTATGACCGCAATTCAAACAAAGAAAAAAGATAACCCTTTTCCTTTTAAGAAAAAAATCTGGCATCAATAAATCCTGAGCCAAATGTTTCTCATGTGTGTCTCTAATCTTCATTCAATGTGTAGTATTGATTAAATGTGAGTCAGACAGTAAACTACAGTAACGATCCAGTGACGTCAGCACTGCTGAGAAACACTCAGTATAAACAAATGCGGGGAGGAAGGTTTTTATTTTGAGAATAAAGATTGAGAATTTCTAAAGAAGCAGTATATATTGAAGTATTGAAAATGAATGGACTTGTTCTGGCCTGTTGTGCCATTCAATGCTTTAAGTGTAAAATAATGATCAGATGTGGTTTTGTGTAGGCTGTTAAATGTTTGGCCTTTTCTTTTTTAATTATCATTTTCTATTCGACCAGAAATATGTCTTTGCAGTTGAATAATAAAACATGAATAAAAGACAGAGCTTGAATGGGCCAAAGAGACTCATATTCTAGTTATTGGAGTAGCTCAAGTCGTATATCTCAATTTACCCTTTTTTAATTCAACATCTGCTAACATTTTTAGTATTTTATTTTACCAGACATTCTTGTAAAAATTTAAAATATATTTTAAAAAAAAACACAATATAAGAATGTCCAATTATTCATGAAGGTTGAGGGCAAAGGAAGACCGTCAACAATGATCAGATATTTCTGACATATTTCTTTCAAATTCCCCTAATTTTAGACTTTTCCTTCTGTAAGTGATCATCCACGAATAATCTAACATCCATTTTAATGTATTCAGATGACATTCTCTCCTTTCAGAGGCTTGCAGGAAACAGAAAACAAATGTTCTGGTAAGCAAGTTCAAGTGATATGATCAAACAAATTTCCCAAAACTAAGTGTATAATAAAAAGATAAATATCTTTCCTTGATAATTTCTTTCTGCATGTGAACAAAGGTAATAGGAAGAGGAAGAGGAAATTGTATCTGTGTTATCTTTTCCTTCTGCTGCAGTGAGCAGGTTATGGTTCTACATGATGACTGCATCCTTAAAATTGTTCCTAATGTTTGCCCCTCCCCCCTAAGAGTTATGCATTGGCAGTTAATTTGTCGAGACACTGCAGGCAAAAACATGTTTTTTCATGCACTGTTTAATTTGAAAGTTTGGGCTTCAATAACATGCCTTCTTTCAGACCAGTGGAAAGACAACATACAATACACATTAAGATGTTTATGATACTTTGTCTATTTGCATCTTTAGATTTCTCCTAAATTTATCAAAAGTTAGCATTAGCTAACACCTCATTTGCATATTTAAACATAACATTTTAGAAAACTTGTAATACAAAAAAGAATTGTCTTGTAAGTAATCAACAGGGAAAGTTTAATGGTGATATGTATTAGTTAAAATCTTGATCAACTGAGACAAATCGCCTACAAATGCTTCACGTTAGTTAAGAAAGGTCCTGCGTTGTAATTTGGGCCAATAGCGTGAATGTTATCTTCTGGGAACATCTAAAGATGGATCTGCACAGACTCCAACCTCTTAACTCCAAATATTCTTCAATTATTTTCCCATTTCCACCAATATGGATACATCTTTCTTCATATATATGAATGCATCACAAAGTCATCAACGCAGATATTCCCCAGAAGTTCAATTTCAGAATGAGCAGTCAAATATTTGATTGACTTTCAAAGGACCGGCTCTTATGGAGTTCAATAAGAACTTACTGTAAGTGTTATTTGTGTACAACCTAAGTGAGTTTGTGCAGTTTGATGAGTGTGACAGGAAAGTTTATTCAGTAATCTGATGAAGTGCGAGTAAGGACGTTGGACGTAATCAGATCTGCCAGATACTTCCTCTGATTGCACGAACAGACTTTACATAAGAGGCTTCCATCAGTCATTTTGCATAGAGATCATAAGGACATTATCATCCTATGTATATATTCTAGATAGAAAAGATATGGATATAATAGTAAGAATATCAGCTCACCGTGCCACATTTGCTTGTGCTTTTAAAACGTGCATGGCATTAACTTTAAAACAACTTTTATTCCCTGTGAATACTTTATGTTGCTCCGGCTCACGACAACCTGCCATTTAAATGTTCACCCACATACCGAACCAGTTATTTTCTGAGACGCCACGAGCCAAATTTGTCACAGTTGCAGGTTTAATCAAGATAATACGTGAGAACACTTTATAATTTCAGTAATAAAAACATCTGTAATAGTTCCGTCAGATTTATAAGTAAACACACAATGTAGCACAAATCATAAATCTTTATTCAAATCCAGTTCTACATTTGATGTCAATAACATCCCAGTACAAGCACACCAGGATTATTGTAGCCAGTTCCTGACACTTTTTATAGCTGTTATTGCAAAGTGTTGTTTCATGCTGAAGAACAATATTCTTCATATCAAAACTGAGTAATCGTCAAATTCAGGAACGAGTGGTTTGAACTGGTCACTGTTACGTTCTCTTTTATCATAAATAAAAACCTGCAAATTGAAAAAGACTAAGCGGTAAAAGAGGACACAAGAAACAGGACAGAAAACATTCATATGCAGGAAGGGAGAAAAGAACATGTGAAAACAGAACAGGCAACATTTAAAAACCAAAGCTGGACAAGAGTTCAATGTTTTCATTGTGCGACTTTCAGCGGAATTACAATTATTTTAAACTGTTGTCAAAATAATTGCTTCAAAGCCAATTATCAACAATTCTACAATGATGTATTTGAATCATATTGACCGAGCCCTAACTAACTGTTGCATATTGAGAAAAAGGTTGTGGTAGACGTCTAGGCCAAGTCCTCTTCGCCCTCGTCCTCAAACTCGCCCTCTTCCTCAGCAGTGGCGTCCTGGTATTGCTGGTACTCTGACACCAGGTCGTTCATGTTGCTCTCAGCCTCTGTGAACTCCATCTCATCCATGCCCTCGCCCGTGTACCTGAAACAAGTTAATACAAATTAGCTTGTTTTCAGCCTTTTAAAATATGGAGATGTTGCTTTTCTCTCTTTTTTTTTTTTTATCCATCAGTTTGGATTTACAACACATTAAAAGACATCCCCATGGAATTTGAGAAACTTGGATGGACATTTCCCACTATTTTATAGACCAAACTATTAATCTAGAAAAAATATTCTGCAGATTAATCGATAATGAAAATAATAGTTAGTTGCAGCCCTAGTAAGAAGAGGCGAGCACAAGTACAGAAACTTCTCCCCACTGTTGCGACATCAGTCTTCTTTCACTCACCAGTGGAGGAAGGCCTTGCGGCGGAACATAGCAGTGAACTGCTCTGAGATGCGCTTGAACAGCTCCTGAATGGCTGTGCTGTTGCCAATAAAGGTGGCGGCCATCTTGAGGCCACGAGGAGGAATGTCGCAGACGGCCGTCTTGACATTGTTTGGGATCCATTCCACAAAGTAGCTGCTGTTCTTGTTCTGCACGTTCAGCATCTGCTCGTCCACCTCTTTCATGGACATGCGGCCTCGGAAGATGGCTGCGACTGTGAGGTAGCGCCCGTGGCGCGGGTCGCAGGCCGCCATCATGTTCTTGGCGTCGAACATCTGCTGGGTGAGTTCAGGAACAGTCAATGCCCTGGAGAAAGACAGAAGATTCAATTAGGGATTTATTTCAAATGAATTTGTAAATGTGTACATTTCATTTAAATAGTGCTTTTGTTTTTATGCTGCTATAATTCTTTTATTTATTAGTTTTTTTATTTAACTACTGAGAAAAGCCTTGCAGAATTTCATTCTACCTCAGTTTAATGACAAAGATCATTCTATGAAAATAAAACGTGAGGGTCTGACAGTCTCTCCTGCCTCTCTACCTGTACTGCTGGCTGCCTCGGCTGGTCAGCGGGGCGAAGCCCGGCATGAAGAAGTGCAGCCTGGGGAAGGGCACCATGTTGACGGCCAGTTTCCTCAGATCAGCATTGAGCTGGCCGGGGAAGCGCAGACAGGTGGTTACCCCGCTCATGGTGGCTGAGACGAGGTGGTTGAGGTCGCCGTAGGTGGGCGTGGTGAGCTTTAGTGTGCGGAAGCAGATGTCATACAGGGCCTCATTATCAATGCAGTAGGTCTCATCTGTGTTCTCCACCAGCTGGTGGACGGAGAGGGTGGCATTGTACGGCTCCACCACTGTGTCCGACACCTAGAGTTGGGGGAGACAAAGGGAGGAAGAGGGAGCAGCATTAAAGCACGGAGAAGCAAGTGGAGAGATAAATATTCAATGTTACAATACTTCAGTGTATTATATGAACCTTGGGCGACGGCACCACGCTGAAAGTGTTCATGATGCGGTCAGGATACTCCTCTCGGATTTTGCTGATGAGCAGCGTGCCCATGCCAGAGCCGGTGCCTCCTCCTAGGGAGTGTGTGAGCTGGAAGCCCTGCAGGCAGTCGCAGCTCTCTGCCTCCTTTCTCACCACATCCAGGACAGAGTCCACCAGCTCGGCTCCCTCAGTGTAGTGGCCTTTAGCCCAGTTATTACCTGCTCCGCTCTGGCCTGTGGCACATGCAAATACAGAACTCTATCAAAGCTGTGGTGTCGACACCTCCTGGAGCTATATGAAAGACTTTTCATACTTGCAAAGTCAAAGACAATTTACTCGCAGTGAACAGTGCATACACTAAAAGAGACGGGCTCCTTTACTCTTGCAGGAAAACTATTGTACAGATATACAGTTTTAAAAAAGCATGAGTGACTCTAGATTAGGGCTGCACGATATGAGGAAAATATGTGCTTATTATCGCAATAACGACATTGTTTGAGATAAACAGATATTAAAGCATACTCAGTTCTGCTGCCTTGAGTATACTACTAAAATACAACAAATTGAAATTATTTAAAACGTTCTTTTATTAAACAAATTTTACTGAATACATAAGGCACCAATAAATAAAGAAAGTTCTGTTTTCTACCGATACACACTCAGTATGATACCAAAACTCCCTGGGGCCAATATCGCAGTATATCGTGTCACAGCGATAAATACACAATATATTGTGCAGCCCTACTCTAGATGCTTAGTCACAGTGTGGCAATTTCATCAACCCAAGCTAAAAACACATGAATTGTTCACATTCAAATTCTCACCAAAGACAAAGTTGTCTGGTCTAAAGATCTGGCCAAAGGGACCAGACCTCACAGAGTCCATCGTGCCTGGCTCCAAGTCCACCAGCACTGCACGGGGGACATACTTGCCACCTAGTGAAACACAAGAGGACAAATTATTGAAAGATATGAAGCCATTTACACACACAGTGCTGAATCAATTACCCAAGCAAAGACCTGCTCATTCCCCTTTTTGTTAGGATGAATTAAATACTTTGCTTTTTGAATAATGACCAAACAGAGCAACAAAACATTTTGTAAGATTAACTATTTTCTATAATGGTTTGGATGGCAAGTGCATACAGCTTAGTGTGCTTACAGCACAGTTACAGTAGCGCGACAACCTAAGAAGAGACCATGCTTTTCTGATAATATAAGTCTAATGCCTAGTTAAAAAAAAAACAAACAAAGTTAGTCGCTTATATAAGGGCTCAAAATATTACAATAAGTTAAACCCTGATATTTGTTTGAGACAATACCATTATCTGGAGGTTTTGTTGTCCTAACTTGGTAACTGCGACAGTAACTAGGAAGCAGGCGCTGTTCTGGTGGCCTCCGGCGGAAGGATCCGCCACTAGATGGCTCCGGTAGGCCTACTAGCAAGCCTTCCGCGTGGTATTAAATTACCTTGAATCCCGAATAAACTAGCTAGATTATCCAACTGTAGCTAGGAACCCAAAGCAGAGTGAAGCTTACCTGATGCCTCGTTGTAATAAACGTTGATTCGCTCCAGCTGCAAGTCGCTGTCCCCGTGGTACGTCCCGGACGGGTCGATGCCATGTTCGTCGCTTATTACCTCCCAGAACTAGAAGGCGAAAAAAGCACAGCGGTTAAATTACCTGCTAACTAGCATTATTTAACCTCACGAGTCAGGTCAAACCCGTCGGAGGCTATCATTAGCCCTGTTGCTAAGTAAGCTAATTTAACAGCCCGCCCAAACGAAATTTAACATCCACGGACTTTTTTTAATGATTTCACTTTTAAATTAAAGCATTTCTAACCTTAGCTCCAATTTGGTTTCCACATTGGCCGGCCTGCAGGTGCACGATTTCCCTCATTTTGGTTGTATTTAAAACTTCCGAACAACGACGGCAAAAGACAAAGTTGCTTCACTGTAGTGCTTCGGCTACGTACTAACCACAGAAGGTGGGAGTGTTGCAAACTACTACTGGCCGATAAATACGATTGGACTAAATACATGTCAGTCAAAGCTCACCAGACATCTCATTGGTCGAGAAAACTTGGTTTCGAGTTTTGACTGGATAGTACTGTAGCTCCGTTGCCGCGGTAACACAACACAACAGCGTTACTTTCTGCAGAGACACTCCCTAACTCCCATTTAAGTTTTAATGAAAAAGCGACATCAACAGATCTTACAATTTCAATGTTGCCTTCATCTCTAGTACACGAGCCTGCCTGCTGAATGATTGAGGCGATAGATGAACACCTGTGGCAGCACATATGCCTCCCAAACTATAGATATAAAACATAATATCTATGTTACAAACCAGGTGCAAAAAGACTACCAATAGGGCCAAAACAACCACAGACATAAATTAATTACAAAAATACCAAAACAACCACAAAGAGACACAAATCCGCAGAGAGATGCGTAATGACTACAAAACACAAAACAACAAAGAGTCTAAACAACTGTAAAGTCTGTGTGTCTGGCTCCTATGTAGGAGATATGGTGGGGCCTTTTGCAAGTCTGTGCCCAGGGCAACATTGTCTCGTAATCCGCCCATAAGTAGGCTATCTAAACTAATCCTCCACGCTATGACGCCATGAAAGAAGAGAAATGAATAAATAATTGCTATAGCTTCACCACAAGAGGGTGGTAGAGAGCCTTATAACATACTCAACTCACCTGATGCACGAGGGCCTTTCTTCATACAGTTGAGGGATTTATTTTGCTGGTAGGTGTCATTCTTCAATCTGTTGTGGGGCCTGACTTTTAGATATTTACATCTATGAATGAAAATGTTTACCAAATAAAACAACGTGTATCTCCTCTATAAATATTCCAGCTTTAAAATATATCCCATTCAGCAATAGGGTCAGGGTGCAGCATTACCTTGAGTTTCAAAGGCGGTTTGTACAAATCATAATCAAAACCTATTCCTCACACTTTTTGAATAATTATATTGGGGATAGAGTCCCATTTTAACTGTAAAACATCCTTTACAGCATAGCAATATATGGCCTTCACTCTGTCTTTTTCAATACTTTTAAACACGTCACCTTTTCTAATGTATTGGCATTTGTTCTTCCAGATAAAGCTAATTTTCTCTGTAAGAGATTCTTACTGAGTGATTCTGGACAGTTAATGGCCTCCCAAATATAGGCCTGTGTTATGTCCCTCTTTGGCCAGCAATGCAACAATCTATCAAGGTTTTTATGAATATTTTGTTCCCCTTGTTTCTTAATTCTTGGTAATAGTAATACAGTACATGAGAGCTAAAATAAGTGGCTTGTTGGAAGGTTATACTGTGCCTTAAGCAGATCAAAATTATTTAACAATACCATTTGCCACTAAATCCTCAACAGTACTGCAATTACATGGACAACAGAGCAACCGTGGAAGAATATTCACCTTGAAAAGGTTTACTCAAACTAAAAGAGATAAAAGAGGTTCATCCAACATACCAGGCCTCTTTAATTTTGATTTTAAAAATGTATAAAACTTGCTTTATAAAGACCAGAAAGGTTTGGACACCACATTAATATATGTATATATATATATATATATAAATCACATTTCATGTTTATATATATATATATATATATGACATATATATATATGACATATATATATATATATATATATATGACATATATATATATATATATATATATATGACATATATATATATATATATGACATATATATATATGACATATATAAACATAAAATGTGATTTAAATAAAGTTTTAAAAAAATATGCCCACATAAACTATTGTCTTAATATATAATTCCATCTTTTTCTTGAAAAAATGAAAATTAGGTTTTACCCCAGCAAATTTACATTTATTAATAAAACTTTGCAAAGAAATCTAAAGAGATTGATTGAAGTACAAAATGAAAGATAATATTATCCGACATAAAGCAATAAATTGGTAATTATATGTTAGGTAGCGTCAAATGACGTCATGTTCCTGCGACTGTTTATATGCGACACACCATCACCATGGCTCTGTTTCCAGCTTTTGCAGAAGTAGAGAGTAACAATGTTGAAGATTCGTCCAAAGGTAATATTTTTATGTTTTAATGTAGATTACTATTCGCCTCAATACTCTGTTTTCACTATGTTGTGAAGATAAAGCTGTTGAACCTCCACGAGCTAGCTGATATTAACCTTAGCTCTTCTAACGTCGGAATGACAGACCTTAGCGTTAGCTTACTTTCTTATCTAGTAGTTTACTTTCCGCTACACGGTTACTTCTAAAGCCAGGATACCGTCGGACTACTTGTCTGCCTCGTGTATGATGCTAATGTCACATTCGGATAATAGACCAAGCAAATAATTCGTCTTTTTTACTCTCGTACATTAGCAAGTCCGCTTTCTTACATATCTATAAGTGAGCAAATATGACACTAAAGCCTTATGATATTCTAAAAGGTGTGTGTTTCTTCTAATAACCGAAGCATTAAAACGCTGAGACACTTGTTTTGGTTTTTGGCTTTCTAGCCTTTGGTGTATTTACCCATCTTCTGGATTTAGCTTCTACATCTAATGTAAATGACCAAAACCCAGTTACTGCACTGCCATGTAAACAAGGTCTAAGTGATACTCTCCACCACGATCTCTCAGTCCTCCTCCTGATTACTGAATAACACTCCTTTGTCATCCTCTCTCTCCTTTTAGAATTAGACTGGCTGAAAAATAAGAGTTTTCAGACTGGAGATGCCCTCTCTCTTCACAGTCGTTTTTTTGAGAAGACCAGTGAGACGCTGAACGAGAAGAAATCAAGGTACAGAGATTAAAAGCGAAAGCTAGTTTCTTTGCTTGCAGATCTGCAAGTCACTACCTTGTGGTTTGTAGCATCTTTTAGATTTCCTCTTAAAACTCCGTAAGTGTTTGACACATGTTCGGATGCTGTTGTCATTTCTTTGCCATTGTTTTATTCCATTCCGCACATTTATAATCCTCAGTGTAGGCAGAGAGGTGAGCTCTGCGGAGGAGGAGGAAGAAGAGGGTAATGTGCCACCCAAAAAGAAGAAAAAGAAGAGTGAAAAGAAGAAGAAAAAGAAGAAAAAACACAAAAAGAAGAGCGGAAGATATTCGGACAGCAGTGGGTCTGACTCTGAAACTATTTTCCCCAGTGACCTCAAAAGGGAGCAAGAGGCAGATAGGTATAGATACAGTTTAACATCACACATGCTTACACTTGTTATACACAATGGCGCTCTCTTACTTCTGCTCTGTGTTTATGGTGTGTGCATCTATGTAGTCGCCAGGCTGCCCCGTTAGCGAGTTGTTTCTCCTGGTTGGATGACCTCAAGTTGCCCACAGAGCAGCCGTTCTGTGTGGACCGTAAAGCAGACCCAGCCAACTGGACGTACAAGTCCCTGTACAGAGGAGACGTAGCCAGGTAACACAAATACATTCATACACACACAAATATACACTGCACCTCGAGTGTCTGTCTTAGCGACTATCCCTGCTCAGTAGGTTCTTCAGTTTATTACAAATCAAAAACATTAAAAGTATAATATGTAACATTTCCGCATTGAAATCTCTAAAGAAAACTAGACCTGTGTTATATATTTTGTTGAGTTGTCTATATACATTATCCCATATTTTCCCATCAATTTTCAAACCTAGAGAAATCTGTAATTTTATTCAAGGTAACGTTTCATTTAGTTTAGTCTCATTGTATGGTATCGTACGGCGTCGTATCCTTTTTGCTCATGCGTCAGCGGTGTGGTTGTCTGCCAGAAGCGGTCAAAAATATACTTTTTATCCAGTTTTAAGTCACATGTTTACAATACACTTTTTAGATCTTAGTTGTTTTTAACTGTATATTTTATCTGGATGAAGGATTTGAGTCATTGGACGTCTGGATCTTAAGTTATCAGAGAAGCTGAGCAAAAGTTAAAGGCAGAAGAACCGCATTAGAGAAACACTGATACTTTATGTAAAACTGCTTTATTAATTATTTTCTTACCAGTTTTAATCTTGGCGTCTGTTTGTTTTGGAGAGGAGGAGACATCTGTGGATAATTAGGTTTGTGGTAAAAACCTCCTGAACGATGAACAATGAAGGAATCTTAACTGGAGAAGCTGACTGCAATGACAAGATACTTGATAACAAATATAGTGGGTTATCAGTGATTTTGACTCTGTGTTTTAGGTATAGGAGGAAAGGCAGCTCGTCCTTGGGTCTGGACCCCCACAGACAGGGAGTCAGCTGGGAGGAGTCAGAGTCAAATAAGAAACAGAAAAGCAGGGACAAGAAGAAAGCAGCAGACAGATACTTCTCTACACTCAGTCGCCAGCTGCTGAGGTCCGAACCCCTTGTTCCTACATTACCTACGATTCCTGAGCACGGCGATGTCGTCATCCCCTCCTTCCTCCCACTGCATGAGGAGAACAAAGCAGGAAAGACGGGTAAGAGATTTAGCCACAACAAGTGGTAAAAGGGAAGACTTTACAATCTCAAAAAAATCGAGCAAAAACCATAGCTGGTGTTGTTGTTTCATCATGAACAATGTGTCAATCCAGGTGACAGAGTGCAGACATCGTCTGTAAATCCTCTGGGTGTGTATGACTCCTCCACGGCCCTCTGGCTGCAGGGGAAGGGCCAGCAGGAGCAGCCAATGCAGGACGTACAGACGGGGCAGAGTGCAGCGCCTTTGGCCGGGAGGACTGAAGAGTTTAACAGGCGGCTCAGAGAGCAGCCAGCAGACACGCAGCTCTGGCTACAATTCATACGATACCAGGTATGAACTAAATAGACCTCCGCTTCACTTGCCTTACAATTAGATTAAAACTGAGATTATGTTAAGTGTGAATGTCTATATAGCAGTGGCATTATTCTGTATCTTTCTAATCATCAACAAATCCCAGGTTAAGACCAAAACCAACCATGCGTTTGTCTGTCTCTAAATATTTTCCAGTCTCTACCCAGGTTGTAGCACTAAAGCCTCGGACCATTTATTTCTACTGAAGATGTGAATATTTAAAAAGAAAAAATAGGTCAGGAATAAATAGTTTTTCATTCTTTTGAAAAAGGAATCAGCTGACTAATAATTTTTTTAAACTGGGACCAGCAGCTCTATAGAGGTTGGTTGGTCCACAAACATTTCCCCACCCTTTTGCGGCTACAGTTTTCACCCTATGAGGTTGAAATTTCAGGTGTTTGTGAGGTTGTGTGTGTGAACTCGTGGATGCATGCACATGCGTAGCTTATTTTATTTATTTATTGATTGACAAAGGCATAATATACAAAAAAAATCAGGTAAACAATAGCAGCACATGCAGAACAGATACAGGTGATACAAAAACATATGAAAATGAGCATAAAAAGAGAAGAGAAACTTAAAAAAAAAAACTTAAACATATATGCACAGATATTAACGTATTCAGTAGTCAGGGAAAAAAGTTCCATAATTTTTTCAAAAGCTGACTATGTTTTTGTTGTTTAATAAACAGTGATTTAAGTAGAGCATTCAGTTCCAATAGGAAAGGTGAAAACTTGATGTGGAATCTGTTTGTAAATTAAACAATTTGCATATAGAATAATGAAATTAATCAGATATTCAACAGTGCCATCCTGTGGATCATCATAGTAACAAATAATATCTTTAAGGTTAAAAGAGTAGACAGAATGAGTGGCTTTAAAAACAAAAAGTAGGACTCCAAATTGTTCCAAAATGAATGGGATATTTCACAATTAAAAAGATAGGTTAGAATTAGTTTCTGTATTATGTTTACAAAATCTGAACTCTTCCTGTTTATTGCTTTTCAACAATTAAGTTGTTCCTCGGCAGAATGACATCTCAATCTTCTTCTCTCCCTCTTTAGGATGAGCTGAACGCAACAGTGTTTGGAGGCGAAGAGGAGCAGCAGGGCGGCGATTCGGCCGAGCGCCGCAAGTCTTCCTACAGAGCGGTCCTGGAGAAAAAGCTGAGCATCGCAGAGCGCGCTGTGGCTATTAACCATGGCTGTGTAGCTCTGCAGCTGGAGAGGCTCAGGATCTGCCAAGAGCTCTGGGAGCCTGCACTTCTGGCTAAAGAATGGAAGAAGCTGGTCAGTCTACATTCTTTGTGTTTCCATAAAACTCACTCAGGGCTTATGTATTTTGACTATAGCCATGGATTGAATGCTTCTTTGCATTTTGTCTCTGACCGATGCTGGCAAATGAGTATGTCTGTTGACCAAAGCTTAGGCTGCAGTTTTTATAGGAAAAAAAATGACATCCTATGTCTTTTCATAAGCACTTTTCCTTGACCTCAATTGGAAAACGCCATGAGGTCAAGGAAAGATGTGAAGTAGAATTCAATGAAGTAGGTGCAATGAAGCACCTTTCTTTAGCATTTAGAGAATTCCACCAGCTCTTATCGTGGCTGCCACTTAGAAACTTTCCCCACTCAAGTTAGGAACCTTCCTAAGCAGAGAAGACTATTCGACTGCAGCTTTATGGTCATTCTACCAGGCTAACTGGTGTATCTATTGTATTTCAGGTGTTCCTCCACCCAAACAGTGCCCCCCTGTGGAGGGCGTATCTGCTGTTCACCCAGAGTTACTTCAGCAACTTCACCGTGTCAAGGGTCAACTCTGCGTACGGGAAATGTCTAAGCACACTCAGTGCAGTGCATGACGGCAGCATGGTCTCTCACCCGGCCCTGCCAGGGCTGGAGGAGGATATGTTGGGTAACAGAGATTTTGTTTAGCCTTTACTAATGAAGTGTTTCTGCTGTGAGAGGACTGGTTAGCGGACAATCAGCCATCATACTCTTATTTGTTTGAACACAAAACGTTTTGTTTGTATGTTCAATGCTTATTGAAAGTCGTAGAAATGTTTTCAGGTCGTCCTTTCTTTCTGTCCAGATATCTTCACCCAGCAGTGTCATTTCCTGCGTCAGGCTGGTCACTCGGAGAAGGCCGTTTCTCTGTTCCAGGCCATGCTCGACTTTACCTTCTACAAACCTGACAGCGTACGAGAACTGTCCACCAAGCAGCAGGTACACACACACACACACACACACACACACACACACACACACATTTTTTTTATATGCATTGTAGACATATGAAATTGTGCCTTCCACCTAATTTATGTTTACATTTGTGTTTACAGGTTGAGTTCTTCGAGCCGTTCTGGGACAGTGGGGAGGAGAGGGTAGGAGAGTTGGGGGCCAGAGGTTGGAAAGCCTGGATGCTCCAACAAGAGCGAGGAGGGTGGCTACAGCCCAGTGCAGGTAAAATACACAGGCATACTAACATACGTATTAATTTAGTGTTGATGTAAATCCTGGAATATTCTCCACATTGATTTGTGGGCTAAATAAAACCTGAGTCCTGTTCTCGTGCATGTGTGTCCACAGAGGAAGAAGAGGAGGACGAGGAGGACGAGGAGGAGGTGAAGGATCGGAGCCAGCCCAGATGGACAGTCTGGTTAGATGTGGAGCCGTCTCGTGAAGCAGCTCACTGGCTTCCTTGGAGGCCTGACAAAGCCAAGGGCCAATCAGAGGAGGACTGTGAAGACCCGGACAGACAGGTACAGTAAAGTGTCTCTGCTCATGTTTGGAAGCCATTTACTATATGTTTATATGTAGTCACCACATATGTGTGACCACTTTGTTTGACTTGTCCGTCCCTCTCTTTCTCTCCAACTGTAGGTGTTGTTTGATGACATCGGTCCGTCCGTAATTCGTCTGTCTTCACCAGAGCTCCAGCTCAGTCTCCTTCTCCGTTTCCTGTCATTCCTGGGGCTGCCTGTAGACTCTGTGCTCTCTGCTGCCCCCTGTCATCCTGGCCTGCTGCTGGAGAACCTTTCTCTGTTCACTCAAGGTAAAAATTAAACTGTATAATAATAAAAAACAGCTATTAGGGCTGTTCCAAATAGTACAAGGCTTAATTCATAACGTTGTCGTTGGAATTCTAAATCAACATTATATATATATATTTTTTGCATGTCTATTCATTGTGTTTAAAGCTGGTATTTCTGCACAGTTGCAGATAAAGATTAGGCTACACTATAATTATTATTATACTATTTGTAGATTAGATTCCAGTAGTGGCTGCATAGGATTGTTTCCAACTTGTGTGATCAAACATTTCCCATAACTCCAGAGCGTTGTAATGTCCTAAAGTCAAACATATTTGAAACTTGCGGCACACAAAGGGAGACACACACGTGTATTCACGTGCGCGGGGGAGAGGACCATAAATTACACTTTCATAACCACAATAACCAAAAATCTATTCTGGCTCTAACACTATATTATAGTAAATTGAGGATTTACATTTTTTTAGGATGACTCTTCATAAAATACGACGACAGATATTCGAAGCTTCATTCTAAAACTTGGAATGTAAAAGAAATGGGTACAGCCCTACTAGCCATTTGTTTTTTAAATATAACGATCAACTTGACTCGTATCATTGAGACAAATGTCTGTCACATCCTAGGTAACGAGCTCAGGCGTCCTCTGACCTCCTACGACCTTCCTGACCCCGGCGTTAACTCTGTTGGTCACATGACCACTCTCCAGGGAACAAGGAAGTGGGTGGGGCTTGGGAAGCTGGGCGAGAGGTTTGTCACCAATGTGTTCAATATGGTCCAACCTGTCCTTCCTGCCCAGCACCGAGCCGCCCTGTCACTCAGCTGGATGCAGTACGAGAAACTCAAGGTAGGAGTCGCTTTATCGGCCTGAGTTATATTCAAATTGGAAGAAAAGGTCTTAGGTCTTCTTTCTTTCAACTTAGTGTCTGACCTTTGCACTTATTTACTTATTTGTATTTGTGTGTTTATTTCAGGTGTTGCGCTGCCTGCGTGGCGGCAACAAAAAGCGTCTCCGCTCTCAGGGCAAAAGCAGCAAGCGAGTAGCCAAGCAACTGCTCAAAGAAGCCGACAACCGCTCGTCGTTGGTGCTGTGGCGGGGGTACGCCCACCTGGAGTGGATGCTCGGCAACCTCGACGAGGCTCGCAAAGTCTTCTCCACGGCCACAGCGTTGGGGGGAACCGTAGGGCTGAAGAGCCCCGCCCTCTGTGAACTGTGTCTGCTGTGGGCCCAGCTGGAGGTGGAAGACAGGCCAATCGTGCGAGGGGGAGGACTGACCGATGTCACTGTGTCCCCAGCTGTGTGTGTGCTAACCAGGCTAGCAGAAGGAGCCTCTTCATCCTCCCTGGCCCTCTCACCGGTGTCCATCCTGAAAGCCAGGAAGTCGTATGAACAGGCTCTGACTGCCTGCTTGTCAGCCCTGGACCAAAACCCCCACAACCCCGAGGCCAACAGAAAAGGTTCACTTTATCAATATTTTCTGTGTTGCATCTGTCATGGAGGTGCTACACGCGTCTTATAAAAGGCCCATATCCGTGGTTTTTGCAATTTCTTGCCCTTTTGCTACAGTTCGCTCAATATTACTGATGCCCAATTTTCTAAACATCCCATAGCATTTGTTTAGATTTTCTAAAAGCTGAGTTATCTGCTTGCTGTGACTGAATACATGTAACTGATAGCAGAATGTTATAATGACACTGACAAAGAAACAGTATTTATTGTGGATGGGTCATGTCTGGCCGATACACAATCCACCTAATCAGGTCAGTATCTGTGCTGATACTGATCCGGCAGGTCGGATTGGCGCATACCTTAATACCTCTTTAAATAAAACTACTTATGTAATACATGACACTTTTATTAAGTTGATAAGGCCTTTTCTTGCAGAAGACGTTTTGACATGTCACAGTAGGAAAAGCACAGGTGTGAAAAATCTAATTTAATGATGTCCGAGTTCCATTTAGCTGCTTCAGTTTCGGCATCCTGGTTTTGTGCACGCTGGCTCACTGTCACACTCTCACGGCTCTTTGGGTCACTTGAGTAGAACAGAGCTATTGTTAGTGTTATTGCTAACACCTGTGCTTTCCCCACTGTGACAGGTCTGAATGTCTCCTGTGAAAAATGTCCATCTCTCAGTAATCAGATTTTTCTTCTCATTCCACCACCAGGTCATGAGGACCTGCTAGGAGAGAGGCTGAGAGGCCTGATAGGCTGCCACGCTCTGTTCCAGTACCTCACAACGGGCATCCAAGCAGCTAACACTGTCTACAGCCAGGCTAGCGACAGGATGGAGGAGCTGCACCAGACGCTAACACGTGACGAGGACCTCGCTACCACTGATGCTAGCCAGTCTGCAGCTGAATCCAGCCACACTGGCAGGCACTATGTCAACAGGTTAGCTTCTGAGTGTGAGGCGCTGGCAGTGCAGCAGGCAGCGTTGCTTAGGTACCACAACAGCGTCAGTGTGTTTCCACTGGCAACACTGAGACAGACGCTGACCTCCGCCCTCTCCACCTGGCCCAGCAGCTCCCCTCTCTGGAGCTTATATGTACAGGTAAGTCATCATTAAAAATCAGTCATTATCAATGAGCTTCTCTAGATGTGTTTTTCACAGCTCTTTGCACTTATCCTGTACCAATCACCACTTGTGTATTTTTGGCATGATGCCCTCATGTGTCCCGTGTTTCAGATGGAGAACCGTTACCATAGTGCTGGCCGGGCGCGTCGCTTTTTTCACTCTGTAACCAGGGGCAACAGCAGTGTGGTGCCACGCCTCTTTGCCATTGTTGCTGAACAACAGAGGAAGCAGCTGGTGGATGCTGCTCAGAGGTAAGAGAAGAGAGGATGATGGGTAGGTGCGTGGTCATCCTGCACTCATGTTGTATGTGAAGAAGATGTGATCAAGATGCTGTGATCATAGTTCTTTCTTTCTTATTACATTACCTAGCATTTCATTGTGTGTGCATATATATATATATATATATATATATATATATATATATATATTTATAAAATTATAGGTCGTGTTGCCATGATGCTGCCTTGCCCATCCTGCCAGAGAATGGCCTCAGCAACCGTATCCGTGGACTGTTTGAAGGCGCCATAGCAACAGAGATGGGTTCTCACTGTCCTTTACTTTGGAGGATGTACATGCACTTCCTGGTGAGACAGCAAATAACACGCACACATTCACGTTTACTGCCCTTGTGAGGACACTGTTGACTTGAACTAATTTCCTGTCCTTGACCTGTCAGTCGAAAGGAAAATACAAATTAGGGGAAATTCAGAATCCTTTTATACAGTTATCCAATCATACTCGTAACAGCATAGTTACAGACTTCACTGAGAGGGCAAGAAACCTGCTTTTTTTCTTCTTCACAGAATCAACTTGTTAGTATGCTGATATATGTACACACAATGGCAAAACAATGTTTGCTGCAAAAGTTAAATGTATCAAGGAAACAACAGAAATGTAGAATCTAGCATTAAAAATATTTTTGAAGGAATCAAACACAAAAATGTGGAATTCAGTAATTATTAGAAAAGCCTGCTGTGCCTTTTAAGATCGCATTTTGTGCGTCTGTCATTCTTCTTGTTAATCTCTGACCTTAGAGTCTTGTCTATTGTTTCTAAGTATTGACTTGGAGATAGTATAAGAAAGTAAGAAAGAACTAAGACACAGTAAGCCTATTCAGACTTACTTTGTGTGATTTGCATATTTGGATAAACAAATATTGACAGTCTGTAAAATCTTTTGTGTATGTTATGCATTTGAATATGTGTGTATTTGTAGGTGTCAGAAGGGAAGGTGGACAAAGCCACTGGGATCTTCTACAAGGCCTTACAGAATATTCCCTGGGCTAAGGTGAGCTACAGACACTAAAGTGATATTTCTGAACACAGGGTTTCGACTAGTTACACTACTACTCTAGCACGTACAAGAAATTAATTATCTCTCTCTCTCTCTCTCTTTCTTTCTTTCTTTCTTTCTTTCTTTCTTTGTGTGTGTGTGTGTGTGTGTGTGTGTGTGTGTGTGTGTGTGTGTGT
>CALSBV010011913.1:1284581-1297772 GCA_943590825.1 Bovichtus diacanthus
TGTGTGTGTGTGTGTGTGTGTGTGTGTGTGTGTGTGTGTGTGTGTGTATTACCAGTCTCTGCATGGTCTTGACATGCGTCGGGTTGATGGACAGGGCCTCTTCATACCAGCGTTTGGCCTCCTCTATGTTGCCCCTCAGCTCAGCGATCTGCCCCCTCATGTACAGCACATTATGGGATGTGGGGAAGAGGTTGGAGGCTTCCTGCGTGCAGGCCGACGCCTCGGCGGGCTTCGACATGCCGGTGTACACCTCAGCTATGAGAGAAACAACAGGACCCCTTTCGTTTTACTAAAATGTGCAATTTGCGGCAGTATCTTTTGGCTGAATCAACCGACAGCTTGGTATAATTACTGAAAACAAATGAGATAACGTTCGATATAACCGGCAGCCTCTATCTCGTAAAATCAAGACCGCATCTCCCATAAATGCCGTCATTGTGTGGTACAAAGAAGAAGCTGCTGCCCCGTCTCAAGTAACATTTTAAAACCTCTCAAACTAAACACAAACAGAGAGCTAAGTGTATTTATGGAGATAACATTTACATTTGCAAAAGTGTGAAATGAGAGAGAAACGGCAGTGAGAAAGCAAGCTCAATTTTTCTCTCTCAAATAGCATACACAAGAAGAACATTATGCCGCTTCAAGGTCACCTAATGCATTCTGTGTAGAGCGAGAGATACAAACAGAGGACGAGACAGACAGAGGAAATGAGTTTGAACCGTCTGCTCGTCTGTCCTGTGATTGGATGATTATATTAGCTGTGTCGCCAGGCTGGAAATGACCACCTCTGACAGGAAGCAGCTGGAGAGATAAACTACGGGTGTGTGTGTGTGTGCCGACTGCATGTGTTTATTACACTCTTCAGTCTGCTTATGTTTGGGTCTGCTGGGGATGCAGAAATGAGAATGTTGTGTAAAGGTAATCTAATCTGCTGTTATATACAGTCCCACGAGCTAATGCCAGTGCACGCGCTGCAACTTCAACTCTGTCTGTTAGATGCGAGGAGGAAGATTATGTAAGCATCCCATCATATTCGAGTATGAGTATCAGAGTACAACCACCCAAACCTTTTATATTATTGTGGAGAACCAAGGGTGTAGGACATGTCCCTACCAATATTTAAGCAAACTCGCATGCTAGCATTTGATTGGCTGAAAGGGTGCTGTGTGGCGTCTCTCTGTGTGTCGCGGAGACACCTTAGCTCTGCTTGAGTCCGTCTTCCCACTGAAAAGCTCGGGGAAGCTGCTGTGAGCTGCACTTTATTGGAGGTGAAGAAGTTAACGTTTGTGTGGAAGTGTGAGATTTATACCTAAGTGAATATCAAATAACAGGTATAAAGTAAAAAGTTGATCTACAGGAGAATCAGTATTTGAAAGCAGAACAGCATGCCCGAGAGCCTCACTGCATTATATTTGTTTATATTTTGAATCGACACCTGGCACCTACATTTTGTGATTTCCTTCACATGAATAAAGACATTTCCAGCGTAAACTGGTGCAGAACTTTTCATCAGAAGGCAGGAAATGAAGTGTTTAATGCTCAGAATAAATAAGATTTACACGAACATGAAACGAAACTTATGGCCTTGTGGAAAACACCTTCTTCCAAATTAAGTAGACTGAAAATGTAACTTACTTTACTTTTCCTGTAATAGTTTCTTTTTATTATTAGGTTTGCTGGGTGAAAAACTAAAAGAAATTCAACTGCCAAAACTTTTTCTGTTTCACAGATTAAAGTCTTTTTCTTTTATTTAAAACATTTAAATTGGAAAACAGAATTAGTTTTCCTCACTATCTTTCAGGGCTTCCGTAGACTAGAGACAACAATAGGAAGTCAATGCTCTGAACTCTGTTTTTTTCTTAACTTAGCTTTTATTGCAGTTTCAGCAACTTATATAATGATGATTTTTGTTCATGTTTATATTTATGGTTTATATTGTAGATAATAAAAAAAAGGGGAGTATGACTTGCAACAGTTAGAGTAAAACAGAGGTCAAAATGAGAAAAAAAAAGGAGAAATAATAATAATAATAACAGAAAAAAGGGTGGGGGGGGCAGGGAAGAGAGCTGTGTATGAATGTGTGTAGTGGTATGAGTGTGTATGCATAAAGAGATAAGATGACAAAGATGTATGTATCATTCAGGATGTGGAGAAGGATTTTGATCACTTTACTGTATTAATATACCCTTTTAATAAATATATCTCAAAGAGTGTGTTATTAGTTCCATCTGGTAAATGTCCCATACCTTCTCAGTCCACATATTGTATGTTAGAATAAAAGTTTTGTATGCGCCTGGGGTCAGACAGGAATCATTACTATATTTAGTCTTTCTCTTCCTGTAAACCCGGTTTAAATAAAGCACCAACATCTCTTCAGCCTCACATGTGCGTATATCTGTTGCACTTTCATGCATGTGACGGTTATGTAAGTGTGCATACCTGCATGCAGCCAGATTTGAGCCAGGGTCATCCAGGGGTGCAGGGGTCCGTGTTTGGGGGCACTGCTCTGCAGAGAGGAGGCGACTTCAGACAGTGCCTGCTCTACACGACTGGCTGCTATAGATGTAGCATGAACCGAGCCTGGAGGGAGAGAATCCAAACATTACACACGCCATCATCTCCTCGAGGCACTGACTCACTACTGCAGCAGCGTCAGGCAGCCGTGTGCCACAATGCAGGCTTTTGATTCAACCAAACAGCGGCAGGTTTCACTGATTCCTACAACTTAAGACGGAAAGATGAAGTCGTCAGTGGAATCTGTAGTGTTTGGGTGCAGTTAAAAAGCTCAAAACTCTGAGCCCACATTGGCACACAGCTTCCTGTTCCCGCACTAAAGCCTTTAATCAGTCCAAACCATTCCACACGCTGCAACACACAGGGTTATGGCCCTGGATTAACCAGGTTAAATTAATTAATTTCTGCACCACCATGCATAAACACTGCATCTGCCTGCACTCTGCTGATTAGTAATTGAAAGAAGTTTGTCCCGGATTTTGTCTCTGCCTTTGAATTACATCACATTATAGCAGGGACGCAAAATGGCCAGCACATGGGAGTGCAGGTGCACACTGCAGATCTGTGAAAGCAAAACATAATATGAGGTCTATGTATGTATGCATCTATTATCATATCCTTCTATTACATAAAACATATTTATGAATATTTTTGACTTGCCACTTATCCTCCATTGCCTCTTTATCTACCGTGTGTTGTTATACATATTATTCTCTGATTCCAATGATAACCAAAAAAGTATCAAAACTTATAGAAACTAATATTTCAATGCATGACTTTCATAAATATTGACCAAACATTGATGACCAAATCCAATTTATAGAACTGCTTATATCATTTTAAAATAGATTTTTGTTTTCCTCATTAAATGCTATATATATATATATATATATTATATTATATATATCTATATTATATGCTGTATAATATAGACGCTGATTATGCTTTATATTTCCTAAAAAGATTGGGAAGAAATAATGACTGCCATAAAGAAAGTGACTTACATGGTAGACAACATTTTCAATTTTTAAGTCACGTCGATTGCAGCCTGAAGGGATTATATAACATACATTAACATGTGCCTTTCATATCCTAAACACGGACTAAATAAAAAATGACTGATTGTTGCAGCTTTCTGGAATAAAAGCTTTACTTTAATAAAACATCTCCCATCCCCTTCTCTTATTATTCTGGTCTCTATGGTGTCACACTCTAAAATACTCTTCCTCCTTTCACTACATGGATATGAGCTGTGGGTTTTTGTGTTGAGGGACAGGAACTACCCAAGTGTAAAAGATGAGTGAGACGAGGATAAAAAGAGAATATGTGTGTGTGTGTGTGTGTGTGTGTGTGTGTGTGTTAGCAAAGAAAGTGTGGCTGATAAATGGATTTGAAAAAAAAAAAAAAAAGGAATTTTAACACACGCACACGTTCCCTAAAAGTCATACTGGTGAAACTCTAAATAACTTTTGCTCAGTGATGTATCAACGGCATATCCTACAAATGAATCTGGCTGCCAACTTATTCAAAGGGTAAATTCAGTATTTTTCCAACAGGCCCCTAATTTCCCATGTTTTGTGTGTGTAAGTGACTAATGGGGACAACAATTTTTAAAATTGGTCCAGTATTGAGCGAGAGCGCTGCGGCTGCTCGAGGCAATTCTGCACCGTCAATGTACGTCCACTAAAAGTGCTTGTTTTTTCCACTGACGGGTTCATGTTGTTATTATAAGTGTCTGGCAACATCATGGAAAGGACTCTACAGAGAAAAAAAAGCTCTTTCTTTACCTTTCGCATGATTTGCTCTGTTTGTTATCATGTCATGTGACTTGTGGGCGGAACACAACAGTGGAAACGTGAGTGAGAGTTGGAGAGAGGAGTGTTATCAGAGTTTGTACACTGGAGTACAGGAAGAGTCGCTTAGTGTTGTCTAGAAGATGTTCACTGTCACAGTGAATATTTAGCTGATTTTCTACAATGTGGATGTGACGTGAGATTTCAGAACGAGACTTCTCCTTGAGCAAGACTTGGTTAGACACAATAACAAATGAAAGGTTAAAAAAAAAAAGCTTGTTTTATTTCTCTGTAGGAACCTTTCCATAATGTTGTCAGAGACTTATTACAACAATCTGAGCCTGTCAGTGGCAAAAACAAGCACTTTTAGTTGATCTACATTGACGGTGCGGACTTGCCTCGATATGATAATATTGCAGTTTAGAGGCTGCAGTGCTCTTGCTCAATATTGGACCAATTTCAAAAGGTGTTGTCTCATTAGTCATTTAAACATGGGAAAATAGAGTCCAGGTTGAAAAATAGTAAAGTTACTCTTAAAGTTTTTCGTCAATCTCTTCATTTATCTCCATCCAACTTGTTTTTCCCTTTAACTTCTCAGAATACACTGTTCTTATGCAGCCTAAGGCTTGTACTTCAGATAGACGGTAAGACACATGGCCTCGACAGTGAAAGATTAAAGTGCTATTCAGTCAGTGATTAGTTGGAGTTGGAGATTGAGGAACAGAAGTTGTGGTGCTGCATATTTTCTTATGGATTGCTTTCACTTATACCATTTTGCACCCCTAATATTGAAGTCAATCTATCAACTGGATATTTGTAAAAACTAAATAAATAAAACTGACAAAACCATGAGACATACGTTGTTGTTTTTTTCACATCAAGTTTTCACTCAGTGCCATTTACCCATTTGCTAACAGACTACGTAGGAAGCTTCCTGCAGTGCCTTGTGTCTAAAATGTGGACAATTCACACAGCAACGCATGCGCAAAAGCGGCTCACTAAATTAAAGGAATACACTGACTTACTGGAAAGAAATTGCCACTTATCACCACACCATAACATGTTTAGCGTGTTCCCTCTCTGTGCTTCCAGTGTAATGCACATTTAACGGCAGCAGGATAATGAACCAGTTACTTTTATATCCATAGAGTCTGAACACTGGCGGTAAACCAAATACATCTTGATGACAGATGCACAGAGGTGAAAATAATACAGATGTTTCTCTCAAACAAGATTATTAATCTCATGATTTACTCCCTCACACAACCTTTCCAAAATAGCTTGCTGGATATGTCAACTGATTATATCACTTTGCTGAAATTACTGTAAACAATTAAGATCATTCGTATCGTCTTTTGCGTGCTGTCAATAGCAGTATTTGTCAAAACTACAGCCACATTTCACAGATGATTAGCACTACACGTGGGAAGCTGTTTCTTCCTCTCCTTTCTCCTCTCTCTTTTGCTTGACTGAAAAGGGTAAACATGTCAGAAATGGTACTTCCTTTTAGAACTCTATGCTGTAAAGCATTGCAGAAGCTTTCCAGCAAAACCCACAGTGTGTTTCTTGAATAGTCTCAGATTGCTTTGTTCTGATGAATGTGTATGCAGAACACCGCTTTTGGAGATACATTCCTTTAAGTCGTTGTATTCCTTTACAATCGTATACCACCAACGTGATAGTAGTTCAGTACAATTCTCCTGGAGACTGGCTGCAGACATCAAGTTAAAGCAAAGGATATATGTACATACTTTCATCGGACAGATGATGTACATATATCGGAACCTCGTCGGGAAAAGGAAGGTCAACAGGGAACGAAGGTTGGACGGAACAATGGATGGAGGTTAGATGGCTACTTACAAACAGAAAACATGGAGGAAAAACCAAGAGTGTTAGCGTCCTGAAGGCCGCCTTGAAAAAACGGAGGGATGGGAAAAAAACAGAAAGACGATTGTTACTGATTAACAGAGAGGAAGAGACAGAGAGGAAATATCCAAATCATTAGATTAAAAAAGAAAAAAGGAAGACTGTAGAGCACGGCGAGGAGGTTTTTATTCTTCACAGTAGCCTTTTAGACCACATGCTGCTTCCACTTTGCCTTTTTATGCTGTAATCTGTTATAATCTTCTTACCTACCAGCAAATCTGCACATTTACTTAGAGTAGCAGCCATAAAGTTTAATGAAAGAGGCTCATCTTTCTAGAATTTTCTTAGGTTCAAATGTATTCTCAAAACGAGGCAGTGCAGAGTAACATGACATTTATTTTGCATTTCAGCACAGCTAGATTTAAATTAGGGATGGAAAGTTTTTTTAATTGACCAACAATGCAAACTGGTCCCTTATTAAAGTAGTTTACTGATACAGTAACAAAAGAATCCAGTAATTATGATTATCGTGATGGACTTATTGTTGTGGTTTTTACATAATGTTATTGTTCTAAAATAAAATCCAGAAAAATCATGTTCTGGAGAAAAATCAATTGGGATATTTCTATGCAGCTAAATAATTTCACAAAATAACAACCTTTATTTTCCGTTGCAAACATCATTAGTGGAAGAGATGGCAACATGGAGAGACAACATAAGGTTAGAACCGGGAAACAAGACAAATTAATGTTGGCTCAAATGTGAAATCCTCACAGTAGAGAGAGCGAGAGAGAGAGCGAGAGAGAGAGAGAGAGAGAGAGAGAGAGAGAGACAGAGAGCGAGAGAGAGACAGAGAGAGGGAGAGACAGAGAGCGAGAGAGAGACAGAGAGAGGGAGAGACAGAGAGCGAGAGAGAGACAGAGAGAGGGAGAGACAGAGAGCGAGAGAGAGACAGAGAGAGGGAGAGACAGAGAGCGAGAGAGACAGAGAGAGAGACAGACAGAGAGAGAGAGAGAGGGAGGAAGGAAGGAGGAGGACGCAGAATAGTAACAAAAACAAGAGACACATGGCCAGGGGAAAAGCAGATAGCTGTGAAGAGACAGTAAAGCTTTAATATGTTAAACTAATTGTCCGTAATATCAAAAAAAGAATCCAACTGATCTTGAAATCCTCGCTGTATTAACTGTGAGTGTGTGCAGTATAAACTGAAGTGCGTAAGCTCACCTGAGACCTTCAGTAAGCCACAAAAAATGGAAAAGCAACTGCAGCAGGTTCTTCAGGGCTCAGGCTTTCGCTTTTCATGTTCTCATGCATCGATTTACAGCAGGACTGAAAAGTAGTGCGACTAGGAAGCACATCCAGTACTCAGTAAGGGTTAGTCGGTTTAGTTTTAAACTCGTTGCCCATGCTTGGGAGGTTAAGAAGATGAGTCAAATTCAAGATTCACTTGGTCTAAGATCTCAGGGAGACGAGGAGCACAATCTTTCTAATTGTTCAAATTAGATCTCTGGTGTGTGCTCTCTTTATTACCGAGGTGATGTTGACGTTCTGCATATTACTGAGGATTATTGCCTTGCATGGCCTCTTGTTTCTCTGCTGTAAACTATTAAAGTAAAGGGCAGTAACACCGGGCTTTCTGAGGTGATCCTCATGTGGCTGTATTAGGAACATTCTGCTCACTCTGTTCAGCTTTGGCAGCTGCAGACTGGTAGACAAATCTGAAAGATAACTCTGGCAAAACTTTATTTTTTTCACCTGTGCTTAAGTCCATAACACAACAGAGAAAACTATTTAGATCTGACTTAGAAAATGGATCAGCAGATTTCTTTCTCTCATTGGCCTATCAGGGCTTCCATATACTTCAGCTACATCAGGGAGTTCCTATTTCAGTTTCGGAATTTCGACCAAGTAGTGAATGATAAGTGTTGGGACTACTTGGGATATTGTTAATCACTACGCCAATCTCCCAAATACTTAGTGTATTCTTTAGGTCACTCTCCACACCATGCTACAGGCAGAGTGGACGCGGAGGTGGATTACAATTGGAGAGCTGGCGCAGAGTCATGTGGTTGCAAAAGGAATGAGTCCTGATCTTGGTGGGCGCAGGAGGAGGAAGAGGAGGAGGAAGAGGGCCAGGAGGGAGGAAGGATGGGTTTTTGGTTGGAGGGAGAGGAGGAGGCTGGAGGATGAATAAAGGGGAAGAAGGGGAGGACAGTGGAGAGGAGAGTGTGGAGATGGTGGATGGGGAAGTGGGGGAGACCGGTTCAGAACCAGAGTGAGAAGAGGAAGAACCTGAGACTCAAACAAACAAAAGGAAATAAAACAGAACAAAAATTAATGAAGGAATAAAGAAAGGGACGGTACACATGGGTCACTGGTTCTCAATCTGCAACATTTCTAAAATTCTCTCACATTCATAATTTTTCCAACAACTACTATCGTAATAACCCCTCGATGAAGCAGAAATTAAAACAAACAAAAACCATGATGGGAGAATGGATAAATATAAAAATAAGAAAGAGTAAGCCATATCTCCCTCTTTATACCATTTCCATAATTTAAATAATCATTGACAACAGCTGATTTTCAAAGAACAATAAAGGTACGGTATTAGGTATATTGTGCACAACTGAATAAGCTTCACTGGGGTTGAGGACGGTGTGTGTGTGTGTGTGTGTGTGTGCGTGTCTCTCTCTCTACCGGTGTCTGGGTCACTGAAGTCTGGCAGAGTCATGGCGTTGAGCTGTCGTCTGTCTGCTATGGCTCTGTCCAGCAGACTGCTGCCACGCCCGGAATCACTGCCACAAGAACACGCGTTTACACAAACGTTAGCACGCTAATATATGACCTGCAGCCGAGTGGTTACAGTGTATGCCATATAACCGCAACATCCCAGGTTGGATTCCGGCCTTAGGACCTTTGTTGCACGTCATACTCCCAAAACTGTTGTGTTCCTGCAGAGACTTCCTGTTTAGAGAGATGCAGCTTCTGATCGTACACATCACAAATTAAGTCTTTACTGGCCAAGACATCCCTTAAGTTTTAATGATGCAACCCAATTTGGTTAATCACTAGTTTGAATGAATGAAAGCAAAACAAATACTCGTATTTGCATTTGGGGAGTGTGTGTGTGTGTGTGTGTGTGTGTGTGTGTGTGTGTGTGTGTGTACCTGGGGTTGGTAAGGTTGTAGAAGCTTTTCCAGATCTGCAGCATGTGTTTACAGGTGAGCAGAGCCTCCTCCGGCCCTCTGCACATTGACTCCAACTTCACCTTGGTATACAGCAGACTACGACACACGCGCATAGACACAATAAGATGACAGACACAGAAATAAAAGACACTCTGTGTGTGTGCCTTAAATGTGTCGTGGTAGCGTGCGAGTCTCACTTGAAGTTCTCAGGGTACTCGGACAGAGCCATCTCTATAATATTGAGAGCGTCGTGGTAGTGTTTCTGAGCAGAGAGCAGCAGGGCCAGCAGATGCAGGGAGTGGACGTCATCCCCTTGAAGCTGCAGCGCCTGTCGTACATAGCCTAGTGCTTCTGGGATCTACACACACACACATATATACAAACTACAGGTTGTCACTACAGTTGGGGTAAAAAAGCACTCAAGTAAAGTGACAGATGTGTCATTTCCCGACTTCCACTGGCTGGTATCCATGCCCCAAACTCGCATGGCTTTGATATGGACTAAGTGATTTTAAGAGTTGTGTTACCTGTCGGGACACAGCGAGCTGCAGTGCCAGGTAGAAGGCTGCTAGATGGTCAGTAGGAGACAGACTCTGAGCCCTACAGAGAAAAGAAATGCTGTGTGTTCAGGCGTGCTGAATAAAAAGTTAAATAAGATTACATGAAACTTTAAAAAAAAAGGATCCCTGTGGGGAAATTGGGTCACTGCAGTAGCAGAACAGTAAAATGTTAGCAGAGACCGCAAAGTAATAGAGCGTGTAAAAAATCAAACCAAAGGATATTTAAACATTAAGACAAAGTTAGAAACTGTTACGCCATATCAACAAGCAGAGTATAAAACAAGAGAGCATGTATTGCAGTATGTGGCAGCGTCTGGATATTAAGACCTTTCACGTAATTAATATATATGAATTGCAGTATATATTATTAGTAACAGACGAACTCTCCAGGAGGAGGAACCACATATGTACAAACAGCATCAATGTTTGAAATATGGGTGTATTATAGCCTTGTTCCAATATAACCCCCACCTTGAGGAAATGTTTATGGTTATGGTTTATAGACAGTATACAAGTCTTATAGCTGTGTACACAGACGACAAACTGAGCAAGCGGACATTCATTTCAGATGACAACGGGTTTGCATTTTGTTGCTGAGAAGCAGTTTGTGCTGTGACAACATGATGGAAATGTGGGTGTGAAAGAGAAAACAAAGAGCAGCATGGCTCAGTCCCAACCTCTGGAAGGCTCCCAAAGCTTTCCTCTGGTACTCCTCCTGTGTGCTTCTCAATGATGCTGAAGAGATGCAGAGAGTCAGGGAGAGAAAGAGAAAGTATCTAATGTAGTATTTGAAGTCTGGATGTGTCTATGAGTGAAAACATCACATGGAGAACAAGAAACAAAAATGGATGCATCCTCTGTCTGAGATAGTCAAAGTTTTTGAAGCTTCATTCATCAACATTTGGCTGCTATGTCTGTTAATTCTGTTTTAAAGCCGATCTTTTATAATATTATTAGTATTATACTATTTGTAGAATTAAGATTCCAGAGGTGGCTGCATAGGCTTTTCGACTCGTGTGATCCAAACATTTCCAATAACTCCAGTGTTGTAGTGTCATTATATACACTGTATAGTGTTGTAAAGTCCGAAAGTCAAAATGTATTGAAAAAAACATAGATGTAATCATTTCTAAGATTAATAACATGTTTTTATCCAACCAAATATTCCGCTTCAATCTATATTTGTTGGGATTTAACCTTTCAAAAACTACATTTTTACTGTGGTCAAAAACCGGTTGGCTCTCCCGCTTGCCGCACAAAAACAAGATATATTCAATGAAGGAAGTTGATTCAATAAAACAAAGACCAACTCATTTAATCAGATCAATCACATTATTCAAATAGAGGATTTTGTTCGAGGATATTTAAAAAACAACATTCGGTACAGCCCTACTTGCTTTCTGTGATGTCATCCCTCACAATAACAAAATCCTAATGCTGATAAAGTAAGAAGCCATAAAGTTTTCCTGATTATCTTCCTTTCTAGAAAGGGATGTACAAGAAGAGCACGTACACACAAAGACCTACCGTCAGTGGCTTTGAGGCTGTAAACCAGCCCGATGGCCAAGAAGCCTTTGGCTCTGAACTCAGCTGCTTTCTCTCCCATGTCAATCACCATGTTTGCAAAGCACTCCCCCTCATCCAGCTGGATTATGGGAGTATATAGACATATTATGAGAGAGAATGGAGGAAAAAAGAGAAGAGATTTTGGAGTAAAATTAGATGATTTTAAAAATGAATAAGGTGTTTAAGGGAAGGCATTAACAGAGCAAACGGAAATATCTACTAGCGCATAGCAGGTTTATTATAGTGAAAATAGTGACTTGAAAAATACTATGAGTTAACTGAAACTAAATAAAAACGATGTCCTTTAAGAAAAACTAAAACTAAACTGAAACAATATTGTGAAAAAAGTCTAATAAAAAAATATATTTTTAAAAGAACGGGCTTGGTGTTCCAGGAGATAGCCAAATGCTGCAATCGCTTCACACCGGACACTAAAGTAGCGTGAAGATTAAACATTAAGTCCATTTCTACACAGTTCTTTAACCATTTCTTTGCATGTATAGCTTTATACTTCTGAGACGTTATACCTGGCCCAAACAAAAACTAAAAAACAAAACCTTTCTGAAAAACTGAAACTAAAAGCTACCAAAACACACTCTGAAAACTAGCAAAAACTAAACAAAAAATGTAATTCACAAATGAAGTAAAAATAAAAACTAATTTAAAATTCTAAAACTAGTATATCTTTTATACACAGAACGGTATCTTAAGAAAACCTCGCCAAAGGTTTCTAGAACCACTAAGATGCTTCAGCGTGTGAGTATGTGAGCGCAGGACGGCCCTTACCCAGTGCAGGGGTCCGATACACAGCTTGACAGCCAGCAGTGGGATGGTGGGGTCGTCAGGCTTCAGACGAATGCACTCCTTAAGGACCTTAACGGCACGAGCTGATTTTCCGGCTGCCATTAGCGACAGGGCGAGCTGGTACCACAAGTGGAACTCCTCAAAGGCAAACTTCATGGCTCTCTCCAAACACTGGAGACATCAGAAAGAGGACACATTTCATTAATATTCTGGGGTTTCTGTACGCTTCATGCAGTGTTACAGCCATTTTAGAGGCAGTTAGACTGTAATAAAACATTTATTTGTTTGGGGATTTGAATGCAAAAAAGAATTAGGGTGTCATTTTGTGTGGGTGTACAATGGGCGTGGGCTTAATGCTTTTTACAACGACTAGGATTGTGACCAAGCAGCCCACAGAGGGATTACTCACCTCTGACAACATCTCATACTGCCCTCTCCTGCCCAGAGCTATAGTCAGCAGGTCGTACACCACAGAGGCAGACTGCAGGCTGATGATACGATCATTGTTGTGTTCAGGAATTCTGCTCAGGACAGCGTCGCGGTTAGCCTGAAACACACACAAACACATATAGAGATGTTGAAGTGGCACCGTGTCAAGGTTTGGAGAGGGATGTGGAATATTTCCCAGAGAGTGTTTGCGTCTTACCATGGACTCACTGATGAGCAGCAGCAGCAAAGCTTCTTCTGTGTTCTCCTGAGGGCAAAACAGACTGAGAGAGAGAATTGCACCGAGAGAGTCAGAAAGATGGAGTTGGATGAGGATGAGAGGAAAGAGAAAAAAGTGAAAATTTGAGAAAAAAAAGTGATAAGAAGAAGATGGAGAAAGCGACTGGTGGAAAAGTACATTTGGCAACAGTTTAATTTTAGAGCCATTGTTGGCTGTTCTCCACCGTATTC
>CALSBV010011913.1:1308931-1320974 GCA_943590825.1 Bovichtus diacanthus
GTGTGTGTGTGTGTGTGTGTGTCCTGTAGTGTGTGACTTCATGGGAGAGAGACTGGCGTCTCTGTTTGGCATCACTACTCCTAAGTACCAGTATGCTATTGATGAGTACTACCGTATAAAGAAAGAGGTAGGACACGCACATCTTTGAATTTCATATTTCAAATATATATATTACAAATATTTATGTAAATATAAATTAAGTTGCACTTTTAAAAAAAGCTGTTTTTACGCAGAGGCAAATGATAATTATTATTAGTACTAAATGCAACACACTGGTGTTGTCCTGCAGGAGGAGGAGGAAGAGGAGGACAACCGTCTGGCTGACATAGCGGAGCGTCGTTTTGCAGAGCAGCGAAGAGGTGAGAGGGACGATCCTCATCCTGCTACTGTGGAGCAGCCGGAAGCATCTGGAGCGTCCTTTGTAAACATCAGCTTCGAGCTGGAACCAGAACCTCCTCTCAACACTGCAGACACCAACAGAGTCCCTTCTCCCCTCCCCTCCTGAAAACTGACTTGCACGCCTAACATTCACACATTTCTATCTGTTGGCAAAAACCCTAATTTACTTAGCTGTATAGTTTAATAATACTGCTATTTTTCTATGTTTTTATTTTATAAGAGATCTTAGTACACAGTGCAGGGAGAAATTCAAAGGGCTTTGGCAGTGACTGCACTAGCCTTACCTGTGAATGTAAATTTGTGTAAAGCGTGAGATCGTTTGCAAGACCGAGATGCATCCTTGAACGATTTGGTTGTCCGAACTGGGACTGGGCTCAGTTGACAAAGTGAAATAAATGCTGGATGTTCATTTTATTGAGTAATAGGTCGTCAATCTTTAAAAAAATTTAATTGATTATAAATGGATGTAAATCCACCCTGAACTGCAGAAGAGAACAGAAAGTGAATTACTGGCCCCACCGCCAACATGAACACACGCATGACTCTGCTACTGGATATATGCAAAGTCAGACATTTCATAAGTTTAGCCAAGTTTGTAAAGACATGGCCGAGTTATTAAGTAGAGGCTGGTTAATCCGAAAGATACATTCATAGGTACAATGTTTGGTTTCACTTATTTATTACTAATATCTTGTTTTCCTTCAGAGCATATGAATCTGCCTGCAGGTGTTCTATTCAACTTTACTTCAGCAGCACATATTTACTGATTTTGTGGCCGTCCTGGGAAGCATTTTATCTAAGTGATCGGATATTGCATAGTGTATTGTATAGGTAGATTTATGTAATTGAGATTTTGAGCCGAGCAAGAAGCAGCAGTTTATTGTTCAAAGGTACTTCAATACTAACCTCAAAGAAATTATCTTTCTGTTCTTTCTTCTTACAATGTGTTTCTGTGATAATGCTTTAATCTGTTGGCAAACAACTTGTGCTAATTGTTTTCTGCAGGAAATGCCAAAAGTGCTACATTTTTAGACAATATAGAAAACAATATATAACAATATAGTTAAAATCTTTAAAAAATCTGCTCATACTCAAATGTATTGATGACTGAAAATAGTGCTACTACCTACATGTGTTGAGGGTTCATTTTTAAAGTGTCCTTGTGGAAGTGTTTATCTGCGCAGCAGGCGTTATGCTGAGGCTGAGCTATCATAAGCTGCTTATTGATTCTTTTTATCCTCTGACATGGTTGTGTGGGGACAGGCCTCAGATCTCAGAGCAGGGTTTAGCCAGGAGTGGCGCAGATGCAGAGAAATGACAATGATCCAGTTCAAGAAGAGATTTTTATATGGGCTTTAAAGAAGAACTGAAAGTAAAATCCCAACATATCAGACCACAAATATGTTAATGTTTGGTGGGTGATTGTCTTTCACTACAATAGGCCAATATGCAAAAGTTATTTTAACAAACCTTTATTGAATATGTATATACATATTTATATTTTATGTGTTAATAAAACCTTTAAACATTCAAGAGGTTTACTTTAGTTGTTCTTAATATATTATAACTAATAACTTTTAAAATATTTTCTATATATATATTTTATATAAAATATATACATTATATATATAAAAAATATATATATATATACACATAATATATATATATTATATAATTAAATATGTAAATATATATATTAAATACACATTATTATATAATATTCTATAATATATATTATAGAATGTATATAATATAATTGATATGTATTATATATATATTCTATAATATATATATATATTATGTAATATTCATTATATAATACATATAAAAAACATGGATGTAATAAGTCGTAATAATTCTGATAACATCTTACAGTTAATGCAACTTTAATGTGTGTATTTACTGAGTGTTTTAGGTGTGTTTATATGTATGATTGTATAAGGGAAGAGAAAAATAATAAGTGGGAAAGCTAAATAAATAGTTCTCCTGTTGTGTTATAAAGGAATTGAACACCTGTTTTATTTCCCAGGATGTTTGCTTAATGGTAGCTTTATCATTAACCAACACTGCCGTGACAGATTTATTGTAAATAATGAGAATCTTCTATTATACAAAGAAATGTGCAACATTTAGACTGTCAGTAAAGGCAAACATTTATTTTAAAAAGGTCAATGACAAAAACATGTGTATTAGGTCTTCTCTACAGGAACATAACGGGCACAAAGCACTGTGTCTGGCTTTCTATTCTCACACTGTAGACATTTAGCTAAACCGAGCCGGAGGGACCGGAGTCAGCAGTAAGACTTTAGTGCTTTCAGGTTGGGAGTGAAACTGTGACCTTTTGGTAACAACCCAAATCATGTTCAGCTGTCGTCGAGGTCAGCTGTGCTGCTGCCGTCATTGTCATTGGCAACCAGCACTTCTCTGTTCTCATAAGTCCAGAAGCCGTTGAGGTCAATCAGGATGCTGGTGACTGTATCGCCCTGGCAACTGTTTACCAAGTCCTGGAGAGTGATCTTGTAGGGGTCTTTAGGCTTCACCATGTCAAAGATCTCATCCTGAGGAGAGGCAGCAATCAAATATTAATCTTTTCTTATTCAACCCAAAACAAAGAATGTCTGTATTTGTGAATAAAATACCTTGACATCTTGGAAGGTGACGGGCTCCTGACCGTGGAGTTTCATCTGCTCCTGAATGGCCTGAAGAAAACAAAGCACACAACAGCATCATGAAACACTGACACAAAGAGCGTGAAGGTGTGTGATCTCGTATTTCTGATCCTCATAAAAAAGATAGCTAGTTCCTAGACTTAAAGGGGGGCTACGATGAGAATTTACCCTGAAGAAAAAGTTGAGGGAGAAGACGTTGAGGTATCCTCGATTCTCCATGTCCAAAAGTTTAAAAATATACTGCAACGCTGCTGGCTCCTTCCTGTTTTCCAACGCCAATACAAAGTCCAGATACGTCTTATAGTCCTGAGGTAGAAGAAGAACAACACAATTATTCATTCTTACTCTAAATATTAAATTTAGAGAGAGAAAAATAAATACTGGAGATCCATTTTCTGAGTCAGATCAAAATAATTTTTTCTCCTGTGTTCCCGACTGACGAAAAGGTGGAGAAAAAAAAGAAAAGGATTTGCCTGGATAATCTGCCTAAATTCTTTCATTTTGTTTTCAACTGTGAAACAGGTTAAAAAAATAAATAAAGTGTTTGTTGTTGTAATACTCATATTGGCCACAAGAGGCTGAAGTGCATCACTACCCCATGCTCTAGAAAAGACTAAAAGCATTCACGTTTTCTTCCAGGTTTGTTTCAATTTCTCCATGACAGTAATGATACATAACTTGCTAACTCACAATATGCTGTACATATACCTTGTGTTTAGAGTGCATGGGAAATTTAAATTTAAATTCACAGGTTTAGTGTGTCAATGATGTGAACCACCTGCTGTGAAACCTCGCTGACCACTTTTGGATTTTGGACTTTGTGTTAGACAGTGATGTTCAGCATCATTAATTAGACGCCACTAGGTTCTGCTAGAGTGACGAGGAGCAGTAGAGCCATCTTTTAATTGTATGTCTACCACAACCCTGTTTTTTGATTGTACCATTTCTCCGTCGTAGGTGAGGCACTCCTGGAACACTCGGTCCAGGAAGACTGAGGTGAGCGTAGCTGTGCCGTAGCGTGAAAGTTCCTCTTTGCTCAACATGCCATTGTGGTCCTTATCCAGGTTGAGGTACTGGCCTGTAGAGAAACAAAGACATAAAAGTCCAGAAATACCAGATAACACAAGCACAGCCACTGATTGGCTGTAGTCTGTGATCTTTACTGATTTCTTACATAGACAAACCCCAGAATCTGAGATTCACACTGCTCCCACCAAAGTCTTTGGCTGGCACAGATATCATACGGCATATACACCTAAAATACTCCTGAGGATCATTTAACATTATGAACATTTGATGAGAGACTGTAAGACTGGTATTCATGCACAGACGTTTTCCTCACCGTAGACTCGGAGAGCCGAGGGGGCCGAGAACCAGTTGGACTCCTGACTCTCTTTAGAAAGCTCCTCGTCTCTCAACTAGGAGCGCAGAGGGAGAGGGAAAGAGGGTGTGAGAGAGAAGAAGCAAGACATCAGCTGGTCTGTATACTTGTGGGAGTATTGCTTAATGATGGATTTGCCTTGCAATGTCGGGACATCATAAGATAAGAAGAAAGAAAAACAACATTCATCCATATAACACAGGGAGACTATTACATTCTATTTTTATATTTGTCCCTTTAAAAAACGTAGGTTTGGTCCTTTAACTGCCTGCTGGTAGTGCAGAAACCTAATAAACTTGTCAAATTGTATCTACAACCCAAAAAACAATGAACTAAAAAAAGATAATGTGAGTAGGTTCTACCTCCAATAAATCGTCCAGAAAACTGCAGGCTAATATATCCTGGATTTTAATCTTTCCTGAAAAACAAACCAGACACACTCTGTAAACCCAAAATGTCAGTGTTGCATCTTTATAAACACACATCATACAGCCAATAATAAAGCACACATGCTCTATCTGGGCATGTTTCTTCACATAGTGCCATTTAAAATAGCTAATAATACTAAGCCTTTACATGTATTATCCAACACTTTACTGTGAACATACATTTTTAAGATTGAGGCTCACCTGTTCGGAGGGGGTCGAGGAAGAAAAAGAACTTGCGTACAGCGGTGCAGACATAGAAAGAGTAGAAGGACTTCTCCAGTCCATCCAGTTGAGGCAGAGTGGGGATCAGCTCCAGGATGTAGTTTTCTAGATCCTATACAGAATAATGGCTTTTTAAAAGGGTATTTGAGAACTAATGCAAACCATTATTCTCCCACTGGCTTCTCATTACTTTGATGAGGAAAACACTCTTGAAATGTGTGGTTAAGTGACTTGCTTACCGACTCTCTGAGGTGGCCCTGTCCTGCTACGTCGTACAGACTCAGACCTATCCGGGTCTGATGCAGCCATACTACACGTACACAGAGAACAGAGATGAGATGTGAGCTATAGTGAGAGATATTCACCAGTAAACAGGGCCGGGAGATACTAACAAAAACAAATATCAAGGGAAATATCTTAATATAAGTTTCGAAAATGTTGTCAGTTGACAGCCTTTTTTGTCGGTTGTTCTACCTTTTCAAGTTATCTTATATATTAAACATGTAAAAAAGAGACAAGGTACACGAGAAAATTAAATGTCCAGACCTTTCCTCATGACGTAGTTAAAGAACTGCATGATGGAGATCCTGCCGTAAGGGTCGCTGTGGAGCAGCTTGGAGTACACTCTGGCTGTGAAGAACTTACTGAAGGAAAGAGAGGAGAGACGTTGTTCCTTTTTATTACATTAATCTATTTGATCTGAAAGCCCGGTTTCCCCCCTTTACATCTTCTATTAACATGTTGTTCCCTAGATACAGCTATAGCAGCTACAATACAACTATCTTAGAGGGATTTTACTTTTTCAGGACTTTTCAAGATTAAATTATTCTCTAGTCAGATTTCTCTTAACCTTTTATTTAAAAATTTTTATATTCAAACCATAAAAACACTCAAAAACATATTTTTTCATACAATAATAATTTGGGGATTTTGGACAATTTTTCTTCCATAACATGTCTTCTTTCAGACTGGTGGAAGTCACTTTGTGTATTTGCTCATTTTCATTGCCACGTAGTGCATATGTACTTTGGGTTGTTTAATGTGGCCAAATGCATCTCTGCCAACCTTCAGCAGTAGTGATCACATTTTCAATGCAATTAGGATTTTACGTGTTTCTGCCTGAATATACAGCCATCCTGTCAGCCAAGACACATTGACATCAGAGGGATGTAAAGTGAAGGTGACAGCAGGTTTTTTTTTTCCATAATCAACCTTTGATCCAGTATCAACCCTTGGTGCAAACAGGAACACATAAAACAAGACTAGCATGAGTGGGGGGGTACTCAAACTGTGCTGTGCCAGTAAACCTTTACTTCCTGTTCTACTTCCTGTTCCTTACTTGCACTTGGACCCGGCCTTCTCCCCCACCTGCAGGTAGGCTTCATAGCTGATCATGGCTTCCTCTCCACTCACTGGAGGCACCTGATGCTTATCGAGCAGAAACCACAGATTCTGCACAAAGACAAATAAGAAGATAAAAAGACATCAAAGTAGACGGACACCAAATATTAAACCTACACTGTTGTTATTCAAGCACAAGTAAGACTGACTACTTTTAAGTGTTTGTGTTTTTACCTGTAGCTCCTCATTATCCAGCAGTTCTCTGCTCTTCCTCTGGAGGAAGACGGCTCTGGATTCCTCTCTCAGTTTCTGAAGTAACACTTCATCCTCTGCTGGTAGCTGCAGAACAACAACATCATCATCATCATCGGAGTTATTTTCCCTTCTGCACATCTTTATCGTTAAACAGCAAGCCTGTATCGTGGCACCTCGCACTCCACATCGGTAATGACATGATCAACATCACAATCCTCATCATCACTAACACCATTACCATTGTTTGAATATTATTGCTGTACCCCACTAAGAGCATTATGATCACTGTTAAAATCATCACACAGTAAAACAACCGTCATCACACACCTTGAAGAAACATTGCATTTTTCTTTTGTTTGTTTCGTTATAGTGTCATATTAGTGTCTTTTATTTTTCAACACATCAAGAAAGACTGCGATACTGCACTTTGAATATACTAATAACTATAATAACTAGGGGTGTAAATCACAAGTTTCATTACGGTACAATATTATATTGATTCTTTGGACAATGATAGGATGTTTAGTATTGTCGCCACCATACGATTTCAATTCAAGGGGCCAGCGATTGATAAGAGACGATATCATATGTTGCTCCCGATGTTCAGCAGGTTAGTTAGTTGAAAGAAAGTATCAGCACTATAAAATGTAACTATCGTTCCTTTTTCCCCTTTTTATATTGGTGCCTTGTGTTCAGTTTAATGTTCAATATGATTAATAACAGAATGTTGGAAATAATTTCCTTGCTTTTTTTTTTTTTAATTGACCAAACAATTAGACGTATTTCAGCCATTATACTGAAAGCAGCAGAAACGCAGAACTGAATACGCTTTAATATCTGCTTATTTATCGCAAGTAATATAGTTATCGCGATATTTAACGACAATTTCGCATCATTTTCCTCATGTCGTGCTTGTGTCGAGCCCTATGTCATTAATACAATGTAGGATGTCCTGCCATACAGTAGCTTGTCCAAATTATTCTTGTAGTTGCTTTATTTGGGGGAAGAAAATCTATGTAAAGACTATACTTATCGTTCTTACATATCGTTGGTCCTCGAAATGTAATATTATTATTCAAATGGCAAGGACATTTATTTGGCAGGTGCTGTTAGTGGGATTTAGTGATGGCATTAGTGATTAGTCATCGCTCTTGTACCATAACGCAATCACAGCACGTTTCATTGGGTTCATATGTCATGTATTTAAATAATACCCTGTAGTAAAATCGTGGAATGGTCTTATAAGACGTGTCTTTGTCGCCTCCTTCCTTCCACTCGGTGTAATATTTGGTGAACAGCTCAGTTTCTTCTTCTTTCTTTTCCTCGTCGCTTCTCTCATCTGTAACGTTACGGCAACAGGGACATAAGCAAGTTAATGTTGATTTAGCTAACCAACGAATTTAGCTGTCAATCCAAAGTAGCTAACGTTAGCCAGTATGTAACGTTAGTTCACATTTTTGTTTCACCTTTTTTGGTGTTTGCTAATCTTCTTTTCAAAACATCCGACCATTGAGGCTGTTGTTCTTTAGCCATACCTGCTCCGAAGTGAATTTATTATTTCGTCAGTATAATCCGCCCATCCCAAATCAAAACATTGAAAAGTAGACTTGTATGCAAAAGTAGCTAAGCTACCCAGAAGTGGGACAACGTCAAGTTACTGAGTGAACAAGAATTAGGCTTCCGGTTTGAATTTCTTATTTCAAAATAAAAGCGTACTTTTTATACATCTGGAATAACGTTACCCCACAAAAAAAAGAAGTAAATATCTTATGATGACAAGTAAATAAATGTGAATTTATACCTTTCCAAAATATTCTAATAGTATTTATTTTTATTCATTCAAGTGATACTATTTGCGCCTTCATTTTAAAATAAAATAACTTATTCCGGTCTTTCTCTGGTTTACAAACTTGACGCTCACGAACGGAGCTGTCAAGTGTTGATGACGTCAGGATGTGCGACGCGAGTTTTGTCCACGGCCGACAGTTGTCTTTGTCCATGAAGTTAAGTAGAAAGAAGGACGCTGTTTCATTTGGATATCGAGGGAATGCGTGGGTCGCATTTAAAGAGATGTTATGATGTGTAGAGCGGACGAGAGAGTGATAGTTATCTGTAAATAACTAGTAGCATTTGGAAACAGCAAGGTTAGCTAGTCTCATCTCCAGGTTATTGATTCATGTAACTAACAACACGTGTGTCTACAGTTTGAATATGGCAAGTAAATGAAGGCTTATCGCTGATTTGAAGTGTAGAAATAGTAAATCTACATTAAACCCAGGGCCTAACATGGCCTCCACCTCGATGTTAAAAGTCAGAATATGTCTGACACCGTTAAAGACTTTCTTTCATCAGACTGTCCTGTGCAAGTCATCACAACTGCCTGTCTCAGCACGCTTTCTGTGCACCAGAGACACTAACCCCAACCCAAGAGGCAGACAGACAGACACAAGGAACAGTAGACGGACTGATGGACACGGGGATGTAAAAAATGGCACCTTTAGACGCAGGGGAGAGGAATTGAGGGATGATGAGAGCTCCACTCTTTGGCAGAGGCCTTCCTTCCCCAAATCTGTGTTTGCTGCCGGGACAGCAAAGAGAACTGCAGAGATATTGAAGAAGAAGAAAGAAGCTACGTTCTCTCTGGATGTGGAGGAGGAGGATGAAGGGGAACCTGACAGGAGGACGATTAGACGAGCAGGTAGGCCACACTGCTTCTACTTTAGTGGACGTTTTTTTACGCTCAGGAAGGGTGCAAAATGCTACAACATGGTAGAAAACAAACTGTTTCAGTTCAAAACTGTGCACAAATAATGCCACATTTGCAGCTTGTTATACCTACTCAATAGCCACTTGGATAGGGCTGTGTAGTGGCAAGAATCTGGGGATACGATACACATCATGATACTGGGGTTACGATTTAATATATTGCGATACTTAAACAAAGCAATGTATTGTTCATTTTAAATCTAATGCATAACATATGAGTAAAACGTTTTTGTATGTGCAATCAGAACAGTGGGATCTGAATTTGCATTTATAACCATCATCATAGAACTACTTTTTTGCAATCTGACCAAAGGTGTTAACATGGGTCTATATCAGTTTAAACAAAAAAAAGAGGTAGGTAAACAAATTAAGTTAATTAAAATGTAAACGGACAGTGAAACATATATACATACAGACTGTATATATTATTGAACTATTACTTAAAAATGACATTATTTTTGAGAATCAATACAGTATCAAGAAACATAATATTGTGATTCTTTCTTACACCCCTACACGCTTTACGTTTAGTTAAATTGTGTTTTTTTAGTGCCTTAGAAAGTCTAAATGAATCTATCAAAGTGTTTTGGAGTGATTGTTTGAGTTTCCTTCACTGAAGCATGAATGTTTCTCAGCGTGGTTACAGCCTCCCGACCGGCCGCTCTCTCCTGCTGAGTGGAGGAAGCTAAAAGAGTCTCTGGGAAATCAACAACGCTTTGAAAGCCATATGATGACTTTGCTGTTTAAAACCGGGGCAGAGCTAAATATCGCCAAGTGAGAGGACGACGAGTGTGTTTGTTTGTCTGAGATTTTGAAAGCTTTTTTTTTTTTTTATAGTTCCAATAGAAAAACGGGAACATTTACATTGTGTCTGTTAATTGAATGCCTGTTGTTTTTGTCCAAGTTCAAAAGAAAACCAGTGCTTCCCTATATTTAAGCATGTTTAAATCTCAAGCACTATAATTTGGAATTCATTGAAAAATATAAACATAAATGTCAATGAATTAAGCTTGTGTGTGTTACAAACATGTACTGCACTGTTCTACCACAGGTCCCTACTGACTTTTGTAGCCATGGAAACAGAGACGATCTCTTATGAGCTGTTACTACGGTATCTGACGCTGTGTGTAGGCGGCGGCCACGACGCTGAGGTGTTTGATGTCTATGACATTATGCTGGGATGTTTCCCTGCTCTAGACACTGGAGCCTCCACCCTCTTTATCAAGTCCTTCAGCCGGACGGCTAGGTGGAGGGAGGCTGTCGGCATCCTGAACGAGGTTAAGAAGGTGAACAGTGGTTTGATTGTTACTTCAAAATCACATTAAAGGGATAGTTCGGATGCTCTGAAGTGGGGTTATGTGAGATGGCAATCGGCATGTCCCCAGTTTGGACAAACAGACAGGACTGATCGCACATAAGCTAAGCAATGTACAGCAAAACCGATTTTTAGCCACACTAAAAAAAGGCCCACCAAAGAAACCAGTTAAGCGTATGTTCAGAAAGCTAAAGTTATCTTCAGTTAAGAATGTTCATAGCTTTACCTTGCTGTCAGACCTTTCTGATGGGGCCTGAAGCTGTTATCTATGCTCTCGCCAAAGTCACCAGACTCGATTTATATAAAAAAAGAAATAAACATATTAAAAAAAAAAAAAGCATTAGCTGCTGCTTCTCTAAACTTGGGACGTGTCGACCGCCATCTACTGTTGGAAATACACCGACTATAGATAAGTACCTCACACAACCCCACTTCAAAACAATCCAAATATCCCTTTAAACTCGTATTAGAGCCAGAGGACATGAGATCCTCACTCTATCATCACCTGTCTTTACTGTTGTCCTAACAGGTCTTTACCCCTTCACCACGCAACTATGGTGATATCATTACAGCAGCACTGTTTAATAGAGACTTGACCACTGCCTGGGCTCTTTATGACGAATTAATTGAAAAGGAACTGAGTCCGCACCAGGATACCTGGGACGCTCTGTTTAGGTCAGTGAGGAAGTCTAAGGAGGAAAAAGAGAAGGAGTCAGAGGGCCTGTCTCCGTCTGAGCACCAGGAGAGACTGCTGGGGATTCTGCTCTACATGAGGAACAACCAGATCTACCCCCAGTTGAGCCTCTCCATAACCATCAAGGCCTGCTTTGAGAGGTACGAGAGACACACACGGTTAGACTGGATGCATAGTGTACTATTTCATAAATTCAGTAGCACACATTCTCTAAACCAGTGATTCTCAAAGTAACAAGTGTTCAGATTCATTCATTTAAATGATCATGACATTTTAAAAAAAAAAAAAAAAAAAAAAGGCTTCATATTTCACACAGCACATGAGGGGCTCCCCAGTATATCTTGTATGGCTGCTGTAAACTGTGGCTTTTAGTATGATATCATTTGCCGAAAAAACTTGAATTAATTTAATTCAAAATAAAAACGCAACAGATTGACTTTGGAGCTAAAAAGTGATACTTTTATTGTGATAAATAAACCTTAACTTTGAGTGATCATTGACACTGATTTGTGCTCTGACGAGTTGTATTTATAAACGACCTCTGAATACATTTTAGGTGAATTTTCCCCTTTT
>CALSBV010011913.1:1344138-1386615 GCA_943590825.1 Bovichtus diacanthus
ATACATATATATATGTATGTATATACATATATATATGTATGTATATATATGTGTATATATGTATGTATATATATGTGTATATATGTATGTGTATGTATGTATATACATATATATATGTATATATGTATGTATGTATGTGTGTATGTATGTATGTATGTGTGTGTATTTTCTCCAACTGGGTAAATCTTAATAATTATTTTTAAATGGGTTTCTTTGATCTTTGGGGAGATATGCCATTTTATAAATTCAGAAGCTGTGGCGAAGCTGCGAAGTTGACCCGGATATGGAAGCTTTCGACAGACCACATCCGGTGTAGATGTTTCCCATGTTTTGGCTCTGTTGCCTATCAGTTTAGTTTCTACTTAAGTCTAAAGCTGTTTCCTTAGTTATTTCCCGCCGTCATGTCTCGGGGATCTAGTGCAGGGTTTGATCGCCATATCACCATCTTCTCTCCGGAAGGAAGACTCTACCAAGTCGGTAAGTAGTGAAAGAAATGAACAAAACTCAACCTGCTCTGTCATCACTGCCGGCTAACAGGCTATCAGGCTAACATTAGCTAGCAGCTTCTAACTTGCCCATTCAAAGTTCACTGTTATTAAGCAAAAGGAAATATTTCAGTACATCGTGGTATGGTCAACAGTAACTACAATTAGCACATGTCTAACTATAATTGAATACAGTTATTATGTAGTAATTATTAACTAACGGGGTTCTCTTGTTGCAGTTGTGCTAGCTTCTTAGCTAGCTCAATTTAGCTGTGAAGTGCTAGCATAAGCTAATGTTTAGATAGAATTTTTTATTAGAATTTGTAAATAAATTTCTTATTTAGCAACCCGTCAACGAACCCTAGCACAGTACTTACCCCTTTTCTCAAAATGTGTATTACTCATTCTCTGAAATTAGTCATGATTATGAACTGTATTAAATACTAAAATATCACTATCCATATGTTACAAAGCTTTAACTTGTGTAACACTTAATAAAGAGTCATGTGTATCTACAATTCCGTTTAAAGCAACTAGTTATGTCGATTCCTGAAGTAATAAGTAAAAAAAAAAAAAAGATTGCCCACAATGATGAAAAGTGCACTCTTGTAGCTCATGAGCAATCTGTTTTTCCCTTTCTATCTGTCCTCAGAGTATGCCTTCAAAGCCATCAACCAGGGAGGACTGACCTCCGTAGCGATCAGAGGGAAGGACTGTGTTGTGGTCGTCACACAAAAGAAAGTCCCAGTCAGTATACACGGTCATATTTCAAATGCACACAGAAATTCGTGTTTATGTGTCTTTTGCAAAGCATGTGGTCCGATTCCACAGCTGTCATAGTTTTGGTTGTTGCATTACTGGTGGAGTATGTGGTGTACATTTCTGTGTTTACAATGTCTTTGTCCTGTGTTTTTCTCAGGACAAGCTGTTGGATGCCTTGACAGTCACACATCTGTACAAAATTACAGAGAACATTGGCTGTGTTATGACCGGCATGACTGGTAAGCAATGTCTTGTCTATCTGACCGTGAATACTCAAAAGCCTGTAATGGTTAAGACTGTTAAAAGTCTCTGTCGACAATAATTGTTTGTAAAAAGTTCCCACTGACCTTTTGTTGCCTTATTGTCATGTTACTAATGTTCTTATTGGGAGCTAAAAAGGGCATCTGTCAATAAAATTTGTCAGCTGTTATTTCAGAGCTGGATGATTTTAGAGTGTACAGCTTTAGTCGGGTGGCAACTGTAGTTGCAGCAGAACATTGCATAATACTAGTCAGAACAAACCAACTCCCCAGTTTGAAAAAGTGGTAAGACATGAGTTGCAAATGTGTTATAGCGAACAAAATAGAAAACTAAAACGGCAACCTGTAGCTAATACCTTTTCAGTATTCCAAAGCTGGCTAGAGCACCACAGGGCCTACCTGTTTTTTTTAAAGCAGTAATTTAAAGTGATACAATTGGGTCAGTGACTGCAATGTGTGACAACCATGTTTAGAGTAGTGAATCATCCATCTCTACACCTCCTGTTGGATCCATTCACGTAAAGAAGTGTATCATATTCTTTCACTGTAATACATTTAAGCAACTTGATTGTATTATGTTCATTCATGTATTTGTCCAATCATAAATTAATTCAAGAATGCTTTTTCTGCCTCTTCCTCCCTCCAGCTGACAGCAGGTCTCAGGTGCAGAGGGCACGGTATGAAGCAGCTAACTGGATGTATAAGTACGGCTATGAGATCCCTGTGGATATGTTGTGCAAACGCATGGCGGACATCTCCCAAGTCTACACACAGAATGCTGAGATGAGGCCGCTAGGCTGCTGTGAGTAGTGTGTTTGTGTGTACCAGAAACATGTCTTTATTGATTGTTCATGTTATCTATGGTTTTAACCAAAACTGTTGCACATTTTCCAAATCGCTTATAATCATCCACTCCCAAAATATCGTGTTCCTTCATGTTTTTATATTCAGCATTACTTTGTGATGTATTACGATCTACACTTAAAGCTGTTTTGGTTACGTGGAAAAGGCGTTTCAGGTTTTTAAATTTTTTTTATTACAGCTTGATTTTGAATATCAGCAAACAATATCTGCACCTCCAATGTACATATTGTATCTTTGGAAATTAATATTGGTGTAGCCATTGCACAAGACTGTTTAAGACTGTTTTTTTATGAGTCCAAATGCCACTTTTAATCTTAACAATGACTCCAAATTTGTTGTTTAGAGCATACACCAGATGTGTAAAAAGATGACATTGCTTCTTTATCTTTGTTTTTACTTTCCTGTCTTCATTCCCCTCTGCCTTGCACCCCCTTCCAGGTATGATAGTGGTGGGACTGGATGAAGAGTTGGGTCCGCAGCTGTATAAGTGTGATCCAGCCGGTTACTACTGTGGCTTTAAGGCTACAGCAGCTGGAGTCAAACAGACTGAGGCCACCAGCTACCTCGAGAAGAAAGTCAAGAAGAAACTGGATTGGACCTATCAGCAGACAATAGAGGTAATGTATATGTATATGTTTAATGTATGCACACAGAATTACCAGAGTGTTATCAAGCTTCCTCTGCTTTTTCTTTAACCCTGGTGTATCCTTCTGGGACCCGACAATTTATTTTTGTCCTCTGTGGGGGACATGACACTTAGGCCTTTATGTCAAAGTTTGTATGAATTCTGGTTTACTGTGAAAAGCACATCCTGTGTTTTCCAGTGAAGACAGATCGCAACTTCTGTCTTTTCAAATACTCTGAATAAAACCTGTTGATAAACCCGTTTTATGGCAGTAAGGGAGTTCAGTTATCCAATTTAGAAAGATATTTTGTTACTGTTCTTCATAAGGATGTTGTTTTTATTTATTTATGAGTCTTAACTAAGTTACATTGCAATTGTGTTTAATTTAATGTTTGTTAATTTCAAGCATTTCAAAATACACTTTTTTAACCCTGTGTTTTTAAGATTTGTTTTTCAATATACATCTAGTGAGAAAAAAACATTTTGGAAAAAAAAATATCTTTGTGATATGTTTCTTGCATCCTAAATAATGAAACTATGTTTTAAAAAAGTTTCAGGATATTCAGATTCAAAACACATTGGAATTTGGTCCTAAAACTACCCGGCTGAATTTCATGACATTGTTTTGGAACTTCAAAAATGTCAGAGTTTCGCAATCGTGTCACTATACTAGAATGTTACTGCAAGTCGAAACCGAACGGGTGCAGCCATCAAAGCAATATGTTAGTTATGAATGTAGTTGTACAAATTAGCAGGAATCCTGATGTTAATATAATAAAAACTGATGTTTGTTTTTACATGTTGTGTTACAAAAATGAGGGCTGCAACTAACAATTATCATTTTTGATTGTTTTCTCGATTAGTTGTTTGGTTTATAAAATGGTAAAAATTGACGATCAGTGTTTCCCAGAGCCCAAGATGACGTTCTCAAATTTCTTGTTTTGGCCACAACTCCGAGATGTATCATCATATATTTTAATGTATTTCCCTCTCCTCTCCTTCCTTTCCTGCTTCTCAACATCTCTCCCTCTCTTCTCAAAACAGACGGCTATCTCATGTCTGTCAACCGTTCTGTCCATCGACTTCAAGCCCTCAGAGCTGGAGGTGGGAATTATTACTACAAAAGGATCCGGATTCAAGTGAGTATTTTCCCTCCCTTTTCTTTCACTACCCAGCTGCTGCTTTAAATGGAAGTTCCAGAATAAAAGTTAAGCTGAGCATTTCTGTGAAACTTCCTGGATACATTTTTACGAAACAATCTTTGCTGTTCAGCTAAATATGCAGCTCTGAACAAATGCCATTGCTGCTGACACTGAAAAAAGTTAAATGGCTAAAAGATGTGTTGGCATTGTCAATAATGCATAAGTTATTTCTAAAAATGGATCAAAATTGTCTAGTGTTGTAATGGAAATTCCCTCAAAATACAAGCAGGGATAAGATCAAAGATGAGGGCTCACAGGGTTGAATGTGTTCTCAACATGTCTATGTGTGAGTAAGGCCTAAAAAATCTGGCATAACAAAAAAAGATGGCCGTTAACTTTGTGTGTTTGTGTTCCAGGATTCTGTCAGAGTCTGAGATCGATGTCCACCTGGTGGCTTTGTCTGAGAGGGAGTGAGGAGAGTTGGCCGCCATTGTTGCCGACTCTGAAAAAGGAACAGCAACACCAGAACCCCCCCCCCCCCCCCCCCCCCCCCCCCCCCTCCTCCTCCTCCTCCTCCCATGCACAAAAGATCTTGTCCAGAAGGAAGATAAAGGAGGAGTTGGTATCATCTTGTTCCCAAGACGTGGAGGTTGAGACAAACAAAAAAGATGAACAGTTATTACCAGGTGGGTAGAACATGTTACCCATCTGCACTGCCCCCCCCCTCCCTCCCTCCCTCCTTCCCTCCTCTCTGGTTGTACCAGGACCTGACTGGACACAGCATTCTCCACACATCGATCCCTCCTGCCTTTTCCTTCTAGCCACACTGACACATCCTCACTGCAGGCTGCTACCAAATGTCACAGAGCCTGGAAAGATGCTGAACATCAGTCCCACGATATGACACATCAGTCTGTGGCTCCCCAAATTACTTCAGTTGATGAGTGTGACATGAGCAGATTGGAAAGCTGGGGATGTGGTAACGCCACAACGACAGCACAATTACCTCTTAATACCTCTTAATATTATGGTTCTGTAGCTTCTTGAGTCACTGTATTTCAACAGTGCTTCCGATCTTTACTCAGGGCTGCCACAACATTATATCAATCTGATTTAAAGTGCCCCCTCTCTCCACTGTCTGTAGTTCCAGGATGATGTTTATGCTCTGATGTACTCTGCTGTGGGAATTCTCCCATTTACAACAGTCATCACTGTCACACCCTTGTTTAGGTCTGCTCAGGTCAACGTCAACGCGAAGTCGCAAATGATTAAATTCTCTCCACTTGTGTCTCGATCCCCCTCCCCTCTGCTGCCATTGTTGTACATTGCACTTCTATTAAACTCAATGTTTTTATCGAACGCTCTGCTTGGTTCCTTTTCTTTTCTACATGTGTATGGCCGCTGGGACTTTTATGTAAAGGGGAAGCAGGCAAGTCAGACATGAGAGTATGCAAAGTTGTATAATAAGCTGCCTGTCTGTCCAGGTTAGTGAACATTATTTTCACATTCAGTGTTGCCTATTGAAATATATTAAGACAATTTTAAATAAAATGTTTGATCAATTCAGCTTAACATGTATTTTATATGGAATGTTAATATAAATTCTCTTTTTTTTTTTTACATTATGCGTTTAGTGAAGCACTTTGAGACGTTCTGGACTTAAAAGTTCAGTGGTGGACAGTAACTAAGTACATGTACTCCATTACTGTACTTAAATAAAATGTTGAGGTATTTGTATTTTACTAAACAACTTAAACAATATTTGTGGTGTCTGCACAAGAATTTAGGCACAAATTAAAAAGGTCTTGCAATTATTTCAAATATATTAGTATTTAGTTGTACAATCCATTGCATTTACAGCTGTTATAAAGTCATGTTATGTCTTCATTCTATGTTAAAAGGTGTCTAAAGCCAACGTACTTGACTTCATCTGCAATACAATCATAGACTTGCATAAGTGTATTTAACAGCGACGTCTGATATTTATTTTACTGGAATTTGAGTAAACCTCCCTTCCTCCCCACTGCCCCGAACTTGACTGAAGCATCCTGTTGTTCAGCGGAGATTCCCTTCTTTGGAGGAATGAGAAGCAGGAATGTCGCGAACAGCTGAGTGTTCTGTTCCTGGGAATTTCCTGACCCTTCCTTCTTAGCCTCACCCTACCAAAAACTTCCTAATTTAGATGACAGAAATCAGCCTTGTTCCGCACACACACACACACACACAACTCTCCTATGCTCTTATCTCTTTCTACACACACATCCAGCAGGAGGAACTGTCGCAGGGTCCATTGCCCGCCAGTTCCTCATTCAGTGGTAAATGAGTTGTTCAGTTATCAGCAATATCCTGACATGCATTACAAGAAAATAAAAGACATCAGGTCAGAACTGAAACTCAGCTGTCATGCTTTGATGGAGGCATTTATAGCAGCAGACAGACTGACGGCAGCAGGGAGGCACCGGGTTGAAGTCATTTCTCGTATAATTGCAGCCTAGGAATATTGTCATACTCTGTTAATTATATGCTGGGTTCTTTATGTTTCTTTTGTATTATTACCTAAATTATGATGTCTAAAGTTTATGTGTGAAAGCATTTGAAATTTAGTGTCTCCATCCGGGACCAACTGCAATTTTCCAATGGAATTTTTTACAGAAGCGTAAAAAGACCAAAAGAAATCTGTTAGTTTTTCTGAGTAAACGAGATTATCATCTCTGAATTTTGAGGAAAGTTTTCTTGAAAACAAATTGTGGTTTTTCTGAATTAACAAAATTATTATCTCTGAATTGAGAAAAATTCTAACGTAAAAAAAATATCTGCTTGTTTTTCTGAATTAAAATCAATGTCTCAGATCAGATTAACCTGGGTTTATTTGTTTGAGAAATTAGGAGATACTTCTTTAAGTAACATAAATGGTATAGTTCATATTAGCAGCAGCAACCGTACTCCATGAGAGCTTCTTGCAAGAGTTTGAGGTGAAAACAAGCAGAATTATTTTATCCATGTAAACATTTCTCGGAGATTATTATGTCAGAATTCTAATTCAGAAAGACGGGACAAATTTTTTCTCAAGGGAATGAATTATGCTTCATGTCACCCATCCCAGTCACCACAAATATATATCCACACAGTTGTTTACTGTTAAATATGAGTGTCTTTAATTTAACTGGAGTGTGCTGGACTGTTTGCTGTCCGACATATACAACCATCTCAACTGTACACGTTCACAGCGTCCATAAAAAATACATCTTTGTATACACAGCATTTACAATATCATACAACAGAGCCGTTGCAGGTCCAGCTGTGTGGATGGATGTTTTTTTGTGACAATTAATCTGCAGTGTCCACAGAATACAAGCAATCCTCTCATCATAATGCGTCATGTATTCACACATCTCAGCGCGTTCGCTCTCCCGCAGCCTGGAGCGGACTCGTTGTAATCGAACAATCAGTCTCTGATTCTCCTTTGCGGCTGCCTGTCCACTTGTTGCGTCGGCGGCCACGCCCGCGCCGTGTCACCCAGACTGTTGGGCTCATGAGACGTCCCTGCAGGAAGTAGTACACGTGCCGAGCCATTTCTCTTGTCCTTTACTGTCATCGTCGCAGCCCCCTGCCTCTGTAACTTCCCCTCTCTCTCTCCTGCTTCCTGCTAATGTCCATTCCACTGAATGTCGTCATAACCCACCTACAAACACACGGAAGACAGAAAGAAAATGGTTATATACAGTGGCTAGAAAGAAGGTTAACATTTCAGTGGCAGCTCTGCCGTTTCCACACACCTCCTCATCAGACTCCTCGTCCTCCTCTTCCTCGCTGTCGTCCGATTCGCTGTCAGGCAGCTCCCTCAGGTCAGGATTGGTCAGAGAGTAAAGTTCTTTCCTGATGTCGTCGTCGCTGCGACCGTAAGTGAGGTGGAAGGCGGTGTGGCCTCCGGAGGTCAGGAGGTTGGGGTCCGCTCCTTTCTTCAGCAGCAGTTGGACCAGTGAGAGATTCTGCTGGTCCACGGCCAGGTGCAGCGCACTGCGTCCGTTCCGCTGTTCCTAAAAGGACAGGGAGAGGACACAAGGTTTTATTAGCGCCAGGTGGCCATCTGGGAGCTGGTCCTTAAAACGTCTTAAAATAGCAGGGGTGTGAATCTTTCAGTATGTCATGATTGGATACGATCTCGATTCCTGGGGTCACGATTCAATTCAAAAATGGATTCTGGATTCAGTATATAGTGGTGCTAATTTCAGGATCTACTCCAGTCTGCTGAGCGCTAATAAAGGGGGTGTTTTTTATATTTCAAAAAGTTATATCAACTGATTGCAGTAATAAAGGTCACAAAAGGTCAAAAGGTAACATTTATTCATGCTAAACTTGCACAAATAAACAAAGAACAACAAAATAATTTCTCAATGCTCAGTGACTTTAAGAAGAAAAAAGTTCAAGACATACAAAAAATAAATATGCTAGCTGACTTTTTATTTCTAAATAACATGTAAAACTGGTATTTTGTGTGATTTTTAACAAATCTAACAATAGTGCTTGACAACTTTGTGTGTAGGATTCCTTTCCATCAATTTCCCCCCTCCCCCACACCCCTAGTACATACTTGTATATATACCAAGTCATTTTATACTACGGTGTGTGTGTTGTTTACCTTTGCATTAATGTCAGCTCCTAGGTCCACCATGTTCTCCACCAGCAACAGGAAACCCTGAACTGAGGCCAGGTGGAGGCAGTTCTGACCTGCAAGACGACATCAGAGGAAGACATTAACATGTGACATCAGACCAGCACATTCCATTTTATTCCTGCAGGTTTGAGAAAAAAAGTCCTGGACCCAAGTATTTAGTATACTTAAGGCTTAAAACTGTCTATGCACAACAAGTCAAACCCTATTTGGAGCCTCAGCATCCAACATAATGTGCCATGTAATAGATGGGTTTTCAGTAGGAAAGGCTATGGCGTTCCCCATGCTTGCTTAAATGTTTCCTTCCTCCCGACCATAGAAATGACTCTTCTTGTGCCAACCAACAGAATAGTGTCTGCACTGAGGGTGGGCCACCACAAAATGGAAATAGCCACCACTGTTACTGAACATAATATAATAATAATGTTGAAACATAATAATGTGGTGACCACTGCTGAATCTAAACATTTTGGTTTCCCAACATGCAACATCTGAGTATGTCCAAAGTGGGAAAAGTCAAAACCACATCAGTGTCCTCGTGCTCCAATCTCACCGTGATAGTTGCAGGCGGCCATCACCGTGTGCAGATGCTCTGGCTGACAGTTATGTGTGAGGACGCTGAAGCACAGCAGGTTACCGTGGCGACAGGCGATGTGAAGGGGCGTGTCCCCACTGTCGTCCACCAGTGTGGGGTCGCAGCCGGATACCAAGAGGCGCTGACACACCTCCGCCTGGCCCGTTATTACGGCTAGGTGGAGAGGAGTCTATGAGAGAGGAAGTTAGGAGAAGACAGATGAGTTGTTGAGTCAGAAGGCTTTTTCGTTGGAGGCAAACATAGAGGGGGGAAGATGATAAAGATCTTAATATATTATTTTTTAAATCCTCTTCAGTACCTGTCTCTGGTCATTTTGTGTGTTGAGGAAGTCTGTGTTCTTGGACAGGTCTATCATTTTTGTGATGTAGTCCTTGGCCTCGTGGATGATGGCCAGGTGGAGCAGCCTATAGAGACAGAAGAAAGGTAGAACACCTGTTACAACACACAGCTAAATCTACATTATTGTTTTGTTCCCCGAGGAAACATGTGGCACAGTCACTTGACATTTTATAAGCAAGTAGATAACAGCAAATACATACACCTTCGATTGTGTTTTTATCATCTACATCTAATACTGGTACTTTTAATACAGCAGTTAGCAAAGTGTCCACGTCTCAGGCCTCCAAACATTCAAAAATATTTGAATGACATAGTTGTCATTTTTTTCTACAGTCAAATCAATTTGATAGTAGTACAGTAAGAGTAGCACAGCGGCTATTTTTACACTTGATATAATGGGGATAATTTCCTAAGAAAGCCACTACAGTAAATGAATGTAATGCCCTGTTCCCCAGGCCCAGATAGAGAATCACTGCTCTTATGTCCCTTATCTCTGTACCATGAAACAGCTCCTGTCCTCAGTTCTGATTAATTAAGTCACATTTTCTCAACTTTGACGCAGTATGTACGTCATGTATGCACGTGGAACGAGAACAGTTACAATACTGTTCTGATATTTGGACTATATTTCTCGGCGGATAAATTGCGGTCTAATGAAAAATAGCATTTGGAGTCACTGTCAATGTTGCTCCCCCTGGTTTTATAATAGCAACAAGCCGCAGACACGTATTCCAAAAGAAGGTTTCGCCGCCAACCCTCCACAGACTGACGTTTGTATGATTTAAGGTACTTTTTCTAGTTTTTTCCGTCTTCTCGCTTCACGGGAGCGCGCGTCGGTCGGATTCCTTGGCGGCGCGCCCGGGACTTTCCCAGTCTGACCCACCGCCCGCGGCCATAGTAGATTCCCTCCTGATAATAGTCTTTTGTTTACGTCCGATAACACCGTGTCTGACCGCAGCTAGGTCCATTATCAAACCGGACACCCGCTTTGTGTATTGTTACAGCAGCAGTGTACTTTTATAAGCTCTAATGCTAAACGAAGCCCCGACCGGGACTACGTTAGGCTTGGGCCTGTGCATTGTAATGACAAGCTAGAGGCAGACATTCCCCACAGGAAAGGGATCAGATTACCTCCAAAGACCCGAGCTGGGCCTATTCAGGCGATACTGCAAGCTTAGAGATACCTCCAAAAACTCACAAAATACCCCCATGCTTTACTCTGTAACGGTATTCCTGGTCTGACTTACGTGTCTCCGTCTTCTGTGATCTGTGTTTTCCATGTGTGCAGCTCTCCGGTTTCAGCAGGAGGTTGTTTGTGCTGCGGCGGCTCACATTCCAACTGGAGCCGACGGATCTCGGCCGCCACAGCCTGGTACTCCTCTTCTTTCAGGGAGTCCAGACCGCTGTCCAGCCGCTCCTCTGTCGACGGAGCAGGCTTCCCTTCTTTAGACTCCCGGCTGTAATCCATTTTGTTTAATATACTGGTCCTGTGGAGGTCCATGGTGGTTTGTTATTCGGGACGAGGTGCGTTTGGTTTTCTACTGGCAGCGTTGTGCAGCAGTCTGTAAATGCCCTCCGTGTGGCTGTCTACAGCGGGGCGGAGCTAACAACTAGGTGGGGGATTTCCAAAAAACTGTCACTCAGAATAACACAGCACATAGATTTCTGGCTCCAAGAGGGGATTTCTATTCAGACACATATAAATACACTCCTCAGTTTGTCATGTCACCAACAGAGCTGCAAAATAAACTTGCAGGCTACATTTGCTGCACTTAAAATATACATTTCTGCAGGATATCAGTGTTTACCTATGTGTTTGGACTTTAGTAATGGCACAACGCATATATGCATTTTCTCTCTATCTACACTTCAAACTTGAAATACATTTTGCAGTAGTTTGCTGGTAGTTCAACTACATTTATATTTGCATAGTAACTCAAGTAGTTTAATTACTTCTTTTTTTTTTTTTGCTGTTTTTATGAAGCTACAAACAATTTTGGGCCACAAAAGAAAAGGAATGTTTAAATTTTTATTTGACCATTGCTTCTTCTTTACTTGAACCTCATTGATTCTGCTCTGTCAAGTAAAAAGATAGGCCTATTGTTTAGAACAGTGTTCAAGTGTTTTATTACTGTCTAAAAAGGTGCAAGTATAGTTTTAGTTATTAAGATTGTACAAGTCAGACGTTACAAAACTGACAAGAAAGACAACAGGCCCATTTTTTAGACCAGTGCTTAAGTCTTAAAACATTTTTAGTAGGGTATTTTTTATTTTTTTGGTTTATGACTTCTATAAACTATTGCATTTTTTTGCTGGCATATTCCTTTTTGTATCATATTTGGTTATAATGTCAATTTGATCTTTTTTTTTTTTTTACAAAGAAGTTTGAACTAATGACTGTTTTCTCCCAAGGGTAGCTTTGCTGTAGTTCAACTTCTTCCAGTGTGAAGTAAATGGAAGCTTGCAAAGCTATGCTTTCAAAGCTGTTTCCCCGAAACTGGCAAAAGTATAAGGATTAACCCAGACAACTAAAGCCACATCAATAAATCTAATGTCTTCAGTTTGTTTATCATTATTATAATGTGAAGATCAAGAAGAGGCCTGCAGTGGAGTTTCCCCCTAACACCCGCAGATCTTGACCACATTATCATGTTTATGTGTTTGTTGTTTGCTTTCATTCTTTATTTCAGAGGAGCTAAGACATCACTGTTTTAACTAATATATGCATTACGTTTGTGTCTGTTTACAATTGATGTTGTGTAAAAAACACAATATCAGTTTCTTGCGTTAAACTAACTGAGCTTGAGATCCTGCTAACTATTTCCTAACATAGAGAATGACGCCACTACTGATTTTCTATTGAGAAGAGGATTAAACTCCCACTGATTCTGTCGCAGTGCCTTTAATAACCCTGTATAAAATGGAAGGACTCCAAGTTCTAGATAAGGCCGCGAGACTGCGCGAGCCCGTGACCTATCCCTTTAACAACAAACATGGAGTTTGAACGTGATGTTCTGGAGGCCTGAGGGAAACTCCAGGCTTGTTTTGCCTCCCATTGTTCCGTCTCAGGCTTTGCTCTCAGCACACTATTACTGTCACGTTAGCAATTGTTGAGCAACACATTAGGACTCATGCAAGGAGAAAACAGTTTTTGTGCAGAATCTTAACTAGTATTTACCATGTTACATAATGTAAGAATCCAAGAATAATCCCCTGTGCTCGTACCAGTTTAACATCGCATTCTGCTTCTGTATATCAGTTTCTGAAGCAAGAATGGAAAGATGGCAGCAAACCATACAGGCCACATTTACACCCACAGTTCATTCTGAATACATATTATGTATCTAGCCTGCTGATCACAATCAGCTTTAAAGGCACAGTGAAAACAAGGCCTCTGTTTGAACCATAATAAGGCAGATGAATGGAGGAAAGGAATGCACGCAGCAGAGACGAAGTGAAAACAAACCTTTATGTTTTATAGACAGACTTACTTTAGTATTCATGCCAAATCTCTACCCCAGTCTACATCATTTAACTTACTATTTGTGAATGAATAGCGGTCAGTCTATCCTTTAGTTACTTTAGAGTTTCCTTTCATGTTATGTCTACTTTTTCTGGATAGTGGACGATACAGACAAAAGTCATTGATAAAGATCGATCAAACTGATCGTAAGTCTGACGTCTGAGTGGATTGACAGTGTTGGATTTTGACAGGAAGCATCTTTTACTGTTTGAATGCAAATATGAGTAAATGATGCCGATACGATAGGAGTTTGTAGAGCTGAATAATTCTTACTGAAACCAGTCAGATGAAACTCGTGCAAATCTGAAACTGATGCTTAAAACAGTACAGAAACAGAATTATAATACATTCAACAAATATCTAAGTATTGCACTAGCAGCCTCAGACATGGAATGAAGGAACCACGCACAAAAGTAAGAAAATGTTCCTGGAGATTTTTTTTAGTGTGTATAATCAGAGTTTTTCTGGGGTTTTCAAAATGTAACCTGAGTCATCAACATGTTGTTGATTACCTATTTATGGTTGTTTAAAATGGTTATGGTTTGAGTGAGCTCTAACTGGAAAACCTGAAAAATGAAACTGAGATAGTGTTAAGCTCTGTGAGTGCTTTCTTGTGATTTATATTGTGTGTGAATATGTACTTTTTTTCAACAAATAGAAAAAGGAAAGAGCATATTTCACTTACATACCAACACAGATACATATACAAGGTGAGAAAAAAAGACAATTAAAAAAGTAAAAACTTAAACACATTAAATAAATCTAAATAATTAGGTTTAAAGGATTATGTGTATCTTAGTTATCGAGTTATTTTAGGGTCGAGGTGGTCTTGAAGCTTCAATCCCTCTTTCTTTTCTTTTTTTTTTAATGCTTTTAAAAATGGATTTTTAAATCTTTTAATTTGAGCTTTTACTGGAGTTGAATGAAAGCCAAATATTTTTCTTGGCATCCTTAACTCACTCCTCAGTGTTTCTCTCGGTAACACTAAATGAAAACACACACACACACACACACACAAGGGAGAACATGAAAGTGTAAGCGATAAAGTTACATAGCCTTAATGGGCCACAATAGAATAAAGCTCAATTGTGTATGAAACAAGACTTTATCCTTGATGGCGTCACAAGTTTGAGATTTACTTCTCTGGTTTCTGTCTTTGAGAGAGAGAGTAGCTCATGTTCACAAATATTGGTGGAACTTTCCTCGACCATGGAAATAACAAATTGTAATTCTTCATATAAGTGGTATTATCCTTTAAAATGAAAGTTTCCCCACTGAGCGTGAAGATGTATGTGAGCTGCAGTAATTCTATTGAATATGCTCTAGAAGAACAGCCATTGTTACATAAATATGTGACTGTATGCACACCTGCGTGTACAGTATGTGTGCATGTGTGTGTGCCGTGGGAATCCCTGGGCATTCTGGACATGAGTAGACATGTACAACACAGAATGACTCATCATGAATCAGTCATTCAGCCACACAGTGAAATACATTATGGTGAAGGGTCAAAGTGAACAATGACTCATCAAATCACATTCTGAACTTATGACTTTGCGGCGACCGAAAGTAGACACAACCCCCCCTGAACTCAGAAACACTGTGGGGCTTCACTGCGTCACCTGTTTCTTTACCTGATTCTCCCTTTTCTCCACTTCCTGCTTCCTGTAGCGGACTGACTTCTTGTCTGGCAGACATTCTGCCGAATTTACTGCAGGACCGTACAGCCATGTGCTGTACACGTTCACTTCCCTCAGTGTACATCTTTATTTCTAACAGAAAAACATTCAGAATGACACGCTGAATATAAAAGAAAATAACATACTGTGATTCACAAGTGAGCAGAGCTGTGTCAAAATGCATTTTAGTCAGGAAAGAGTATATGCCAGCCTCCCGTGTATTTAAAATATATTTTGAAATTAGGTTTGTTTTTTATAATCAGTGGTGGAATGTAACTACTTACATTCACTGCACTTTGTAAGGTACTTGTACTCCACTAGAGTAATTCCATTTAATGTTACATTCCAGATGGAAATATTATACTTTTCACTTCACTCCATTTTCTTAGTGATTCAGATACAAAACATACAATCAAAACGCCTCAGAGTTGGTCAACGTGGCCCGGGAAAAGGAAGTTTGGGGCCCCCTGCTGGAGCTGTTGCCCCCGCGACCCGACCCCGGATAAGCGGTTGAAGATGGATGGATGGATGGAATATTCATCCATCCATCCGTCCATCTTCAACCGCTTATCCCAGGCCAGTGTGGAGATATAATCTCTCCACCTCGTCCTGGGTCTTCCCCGTGGTCTCCTCCCAGCTGGCTGTGCCTGGAACACCTCCCTAGGGAGGCGCCCAGGGGGCATCCTTACCAGATGCCCGAACCACCTCAACTGGCTCCTTTCTACGCAAAGGAGCAGCGGTTCTACTCCGAGCTTCTCTCGGATGACTGAACTCCTCACCCTATCTCTAAGGGAGAAGCCAGCCACCCTTCTGAGAAAACCCATTTCGGCCGCTTGTACCCGCGATCTCGTCCTTTCGGTCATGACCCAACCTTCATGACCATAGGTGAGAGTAGGAACGAAGATAGACCGGTAGATCGAGAGCTTTGCCTTCTGGCTCAGCTCTCTTTTCGTCACAACGGTGCGGTAAAGCGAGTGCAATACCGTGCCCGCTGCTCCGATTCTCCGGCCCATCTCCCGCTCCATTTTCCCCTCACTCGTGAACAAGACCCCTAGGTACTTGAACTCCTTCACTTGGGGTAAGGACTCATTCCCTACCCGGAGTAGACAATCCACCGGTTTCCTGCTGAGAACCATGGCCTCAGATTTTGAGGTGCTGATCCTCATTCCAACCGCTTCACACTCGGCTGCGAACCGATCCAGTGAGTGCTGAAGGTCACAGGCTGATGATGCCATCAGGACCACATCGTCTGCAAAGAGCAGCGATGAGATCCCAAGCCCACCAAACTGCAACCCCTCCTCCCCCCGACTACGCCTCGATATCCTGTCCATGAATACCACAAACAGGATTGGTGACAAAGCGCAGCCCTGGCGGAGGCCAACACCCACCGGGAACGAGTCCGACTTACTGCCGAGAACCCGGACACAACTCTTGCTTTGGGCGTACAGGGATTGGATGGCCCTCAAAAGCGCCCCCCTCACCCCATACTCCCGCAGCACCTCCCACAGTATCTCCCGGGGGACCCGGTCATACGCTTTCTCCAGGTCCACAAAACACATGTAAACCGGATGGGCATACTCCCAGGCCCCCTCCAGGATCCTTGTGAGAGTGAAGAGCTGGTCCGTTGTTCCACGGCCAGAACGGAATCCGCATTGTTCCTCTTCAATCTCAGGTTCGACTATCGGCCGAACCCTCCTTTCCAGCACCTTGGAGTAGACTTTACCCGGGAGGCTGAGCAGTGTGATACCCCTGTAATTGGCACACACTCTCTGGTTCCCCTTTTTATACAGGGGAACCACCACCCCGGTCTGCCACTCCTTAGGCACTGTTCCCGACTTCCACGCAATGTTGAAGAGACGTGTCAGCCACGACAGCCCCTCCACACCCAAAGCCTTCAACATTTCTGGACGGATCTCATCAATCCCCGGGGCCTTGCCACTGTGGAGTTGTTTGACTACCTCAGTGACTTCCACCAGGGAAATTGCTGATGATCCCCCATAATCTTCCAGCCCTGCCTCTATCAAAGAGGGCGTATTAGTCGGATTGAGGAGTTCCTCAAAATGCTCCTTCCACCGCCCGAGTACCTCCTCAGTTGAGGTCAACAGTGTTCCATCCCTGCTGTAAACAGCTTGGATGGTTCCCCGCTTCCCCCTCCTGAGGTGCCGGACAGTACGCCAGAAGCACTTTGGTGCCGACCGAAAGTCCTTCTCCATGGCTTCTCCGAACTCCTCCCACACCCGCTGCTTTGCCTCTGTCACGGCCGAGGCCGCTGCCCTTCGGGCCTGTCGGTACCTTGCAACCGCCTCTGGAGTCCCCCGTGATAACATATCTCGGAAGGACTCCTTCTTCAGTCGGACGGCTTCCCTGACCACCGCGGTCCACCACGGTGTTCGAGGGTTACCGCCCCTTGAGGCACCTAAGACCTTGAGGCTGCAGGCTCCCGCCGCAGCTTCAGCAATGGAAGCTTTGAACATTGACCACTCAGGCTCAATGCCCCCAACCTCCACAGGGATGCCAGAGAAACTCCGCCGGAGGTGTGAGTTAAAGGTCTCTTGGGTATGGGCCTCCTCCAGACGTTCCCAGTTCACCCGCACTACCCGTTTGGGCTTACCAGGTCTGTCCAGACTCTTCCCCCACCCCCTGACCCAACTCACCACCAGATGGTGATCAGTTGACAGCTCCGCCCCTCTCTTTACCCGAGTGTCCAAAACATGCGGCCTCAGATCAGATGATACGATTACAAAATCGATCATCGATCTTCGGCCTAAGGTGCTCTGGTACCATGTACACTTATGAGCATCCTTATGTTCGAACATGGTGTTTGTTATGGACAGCCCATGTCTAGCACAGAAGTCCAATAACAAACAACCACTCGGGTTGAGATCAGGGAGGCCGTTCCTCCCAATCACGCCTCTCCAGGTGTCTCCATCGTTGCCCACGTGCGCGTTGAAGTCTCCCAGTAGAACTATGGAGTCCCCTACTGGAGCCCCCAACAGGACTCCATTCAGGGTCTCCAAGAAGGCCGAATACTCTGAACTGCTGTTCGGTGCATATGCACAGACAACAGTCAGAGTTTTCCCCCCCATAACCCGTAGGCGTAGGGAGGCGACCCTCTCGTCTACCGGGGTGAACTCCAACGTAACGGCACTCAGCCGGGGATTTGTGAGTATCCCCACACCCGCCCGGCGCCTCACACCCTGAGCAACTCCAGAGAAGAATAAGGTCCAACCCCTATCCATGAGTACGGTTCCAGAACCGAGACTGTGCGTAGAGGAGAGCCCAACCAGATCTAACTGGTAGCGCTCTGCCTCCCGCACAAGCTCCGGCTCTTTCCCCCACAGAGAGGTGACGTTCCACGTCCCCAGAGCCAGCCTTTGCCGCCCAGGTCTGGTCCGTCGAGGTCCCCGACCTTCACTGCCACCCGTCTGGCAATGTACCCGACCCCAACGGTTCTTCCTGCGGGTGGTAGGCCCACATGATGGAGAGGGGGGGGTGCCACGTTGCTTCTTCGGGCTATGCCCGGCCGGGCTCCGTGGCAAACCCGGCCACCAGGCGCTCGTTGACGGGCCCCCCTTCCAGGCCTGGCTCCAGACGGGGGCCCCGGGCTTCCTCCGGGCAGGGTCATACCTCCTCTTTTTTGATGTGCCATTGGGGTTCTTGAACCATTCTTTGTCTGGCCCCTCGCCTGAGACCAATTTGCCATGGGAGACCCTACCAGGAGCACTAGGCTCCCGACAACACAGCCCTCAGGTTCATAGGAGCACCCAAACCCCTCCACCACGGTAAGGTGATGGTTCTCGGAGGGGCTGAATTGGATTGGATGAATATTATAATGTATAATAATATAACAATGACAAAGGCATGAGTTATTTAATTTTTGATACTTTAGGTTAATTTAGCTGTTTATACTTATGTACTTTTAAGTTTGTATGTAAAGTAAGAATGTAGATTTTTGTTTGTCAAAGAGTATTTATACATTGTAGTATTGCCGAATATATTAAAGCAAAAATTCAGAATACTTCTTCCACCACTGCCTATAATCTGACATACAGTAAAACTACATGTAACATTATGTTGTGTTACAAAAGATGAAGATACTGGAATAAAGGCTGAGTCAGAGGCCAGGCTTAAAATATATCTCTAATTATTGTAGAAATATACGTATATACCCTTTAGAAAAAGAAAGCAATATTTTTTAAATAATGATTATGTTGCAATTAAGTTGCTTTTAGTGCTTTTTTTCTGCTTTAGATTGATCTAATTAAAGTTCTCCGACGACTCTGCTATTGTCGGCCTCATCTCAGACGGGGACGACAAGGAGTACAGGGAACTTACTCAGGATTTTGCTCTCTGGTGCCAGAAGAACCATCTCTAGCTCAACTCAGGGAAGACCAAGGAGCTGGTGGTGGACTTCAGAAGGCGCAAACACTCTCCACCCTCACCAGTGAACATCCAGGGAACGGACATTGAGATTGTAAAATCTTACAAGTATCTGGGTGTTCACCTGAACAATAAACTGGACTGGTCAGACAATTCAACAGCTCTGTACAAGAACGGACAGAGCCGACTCTATCTGCTGAGGAGACTGAGGTCATTTGGAGTGCAGGAGGCACTCCTGAGGACCCTTTTTGACTCTGTGGTGGCTTCAGCCATCTTTTATGGAGTGGTCTGCTGGGGCAGCGGCATCTCTGCTGCTGACAGGAAGAGACTTAACAGACTGGTAAAGCTCTGTCCTGGGGAGCCCTCTGGACACTGTGGAGGTGGTGGGAGACAGGAGAATGATGGCCAAGCTGCATCCCTACACTTACTATCCATTGTTACTATTGTTGTATTTAGCCCGGTACCACTGCATTCGCAAAACTTGCCTACTTAACCATCCACTTAATTGTAGTGTTCATGTGTGTTTTTATTGTATCCTTTTTTACCTTTCTGCTGTAACCATGTAAATTTCCCCGCTGTGGGACTAATAAAGGATTTCTGATTCTAATTCTGATTCTGATCAACAAAAAACAAACAAGTATTTTTAATGAATACAAAATATTTTATTTTACACTTTGTGCAAAAATGTTGGGAGCTAACTGTTCCAACAGTTGCATCGAGAGCAGTTAAAACACTTTTATTGACTTGCTATAGAGAATTCAAACAGCACACCCTGAGATAGTGCTGGGCTTAGTTCTGATTACTTTGCAGTTGTGTTGTTAACTCATGTGTTGATGTTCATGGCTTTTGCTGAGTCTGCTTTAATGAGCTGTGGGGTTTATGCAGTCAGCAGTGCAGACTTCCCTTTTTTGCTAAAGCTGATTGTTTTCATTCCCTTTATCTTGCAGCACTTTGTTGAAAAAGTTGTGTGCGTGTTGTGATGATCCTGCACACATTCACTGCTCCAGTTTCCTGTTATTAAGTGCCATAGTGGGCAACAGACAGCCATAATCAAAATGTTTATTTCCTTGACAACGCTTGAGCTTGTCACCTGGTGCAAAAACATCAAACCAGGCCGCCCAAATTCCACTTAACAGAATCAGGGAGAATGACAGCTGGGTGGATTGAATAGGAAGAATTAGAGGTAGCTAGTTTCCTCTGCAGCAGGGGGAGCAAGAGGGCTGCTGTCAGTCAATCAAGCTGCTCCTGTTCAAATACAGATCATCAGTCATTTAATAATACCAGTAATAAAAAGAATAACAATACATCAAAATGTGAACCTGAATGATCCAGTTTAACTAAATAATCTAAATATCTCTTTTCAGAGCGTTCGTCCACATCATCACTTCATCAGTGGATGCTGGAGTTTTCTAAGTTGTCATGGAGATGGAACCGTAGACATGCAGGCTCTGGAGCCTCTGCTATCATTTCATCCCTCACACGTTCAGGGCTTTTCATTCATGTGAGCTCAAAGTCCATCTGCTGGTGAATGTGGTTTTATACTGTAGTTTTAGCTATTGTAAAATCATTAATTCTATTATATCAGGCTTTCAATTTAGAGCTCTGGTTTAAAAATTGTGTTTTTTATTATTTCCTAACATATTCAGCCATTTTCTCATGTTTACCCTGTGGTCCAAATACACACACTTGCTTTCTGAATGCACTGTTTGGTATGACATGCCAACAATGCAGCTTGAAACTAGAATTTTAGGTTTTGGTTGTCTGTACCACTAGATGGCGTCAGGTGACCTCATTATTGAGATGTGACAGTCATCTTCTGTCATACAACAGAGCCTATACACTAAAGAGGATCTCCTAACTCTCAATATGATAGGACAAATTCATTTCTTAAGGAACCATTGATGATTTCAGTTTATTTTATCAGCACTTAAAAGCTGATCTACAAGCCAATTAATGTGACACTTGACACTAAATTAAACCTTTTTCTAATGTTACATTTAACCATAAACTCAAGTCCTAAAACTCAACTGCCAATCCTCTAATTAGTTTCCTTATTTTTCTATCAGACTCTCAATGTACAAACATAGTTCCCATCAGCCTGATATTAACTCCATATAAACACAGGCAGAAAGCTCAGCTGTATAGTACTGCAGTACTTAAAGACTTGTGACTGAGAAGCACTGATCAATAGATTCATTTTCAGCAGTCTGGAGGATTATCCACCTCACTGTCCACTGATGCGGCACACACACACACACACACACACACACACACACACACACACACACACACACACGTTATGTCCTCCAGTCAACAGCCTCCTCAGACTGTCTGTGGATCCATATTTGTTTTACAGGACATTGACTGAGAACATTTCGCCTGTTTTTAAACTCCTGAAAGCTATTTCCTGTCTTTCCTTACACGAGCCTGCCATTTGTTTTTTCCCCTAGAGAATGAGGTTTTATTATTTTAACCCGTGTCCCAATCCACTCTGTTGTCTTAGTTGTCAATACACAGTCATTTGATTCAAAATGTACAATGAATATTATCATGTGATTTGCTCCAAGTTACCAGCGAATACAGATGTCCCTTGAGTGTTGTGATACTGTCATGATGTGGAAGTATGCATCCACCAGGTAAAGTCAGCTAATCATGAGTAAATGTGTGAGTAATGCGAAATAAATCACACTTTTACTTTTATAAATGTATGAGAGAGAGCAAGTGAAAAAAATTACGAGATAAGAGAGAAAAATCACTTTTTTTTTTGTTTCTTATGTTTTTTTTTGTCATTTCTAACATTTGATCCATTTTTTTCTGACAGAAACAGACTTCCATATACTTTTTTTTTAGCATGAAATGATTCAAATGAAACTGACTGAGGCTACCAAAGCAGAGGCCTCAGACACTCTGGTGTTTACTATTCCAGTCAGTCAGGTCAATAAAGGCTGAACCTGGGTCAAGGTTTCTTTGTGGGAGACATTAGCAGCTGACAATTACAGTGAAAAACTACCAAACTAAAGATCCAGGAAGCTTGATGCTTAATTAGTTTTTAGTGTTGGACTCTCCTGCGCCCATCTCATTTCTACTCCCCAGGCGGCCCTCGTCAAGCCAACAGTCCGACCCTCAAGCTCGTTCTCACGCTCATCCGCCTTGATTGATTTCCAGGGAGCGACGCCGGCTGGCCTGAGCTTACTGGCCGAGCTATAGACCGCCTGGCCCCGCGCGGAGGGGATGGCCAAGCCCGGGGGAGAGGATGGATGGATAGATGAATCTCCCTCCGATCTCTTATCAGCCAGAGCAGACACACACACACACGCACACACACACACACACACACACACACACACGCACGCACGCGCATACACACGCACGCACACACACACAGGGAAAGCTATGCCCGAGGTGTTCCCACCACCACCAACAACAACAAAGACACATAATCAGACACTTCAGCAGGACAGACACGGTCATTAGTGTTCTTCTTACACAGATATGATCTGTATCTGAGTCCCCACGGGTGCTGTTTCTAAATACACTGACTCCAACACACACATCTGATCACGATTTCTTCTTGAACATATATCGGTGACAGGGGGATGCACATCAGCTGGAGGGGAAAACAGTGACAGAAGCTCATTAACGTAAGAACAACAGCAATATGGTATTTCACAACCCAGCAAGCAAAATGGCATATATAAATAAACTGCACTAGATATAAACTACACTGCTGCTTAACTGCACTGTTCTACTGTCTAGAACAACTTAATGAGTATAATTATTGTGAATAAAAATAATAATTCAATATTTCAATGTAAGAATGATAACAATTTCCTGTTTACCTCTGAAATGAGATGTCAATCCATTTATTTCCTTATGGAAAATTCCGAGAGTAAAAACTGCAGTTCTCACAAATATTAACCATATTTATTCCAAAATGAAAGACTTGCAGTTGGAATTTATTTTCACGCAATGACAATCAGAGATGGCAATGGTCACATTAAAAGTAGAAACTTAGATCTACATACCATATAAATAGTTTATCCAAGAGCCACCAATTGTTAAGCTTTTGGGGTTGGATACCCTAAACTAATTTAAAAAAACCTTGATAAGCATACACTAACATTTATGTTCATGCATGAGTAGCTCGAAATTTGACTAGAAAAGATTTATTGGACTTCATAATTCCAGACTCAGCATTTAAAAGTGAGTGCACATTTCCTCTTAGTTGTTCTTACAATAGATAGAAATATATTCATGTTATAAGATCATGTTGAAGTCATTTTGGGAGTGAAAATGAACCGAATCTCCTTTAGTTCCACACAGTAACTAAATAACGCTTTCAGTCATTGGTTGTTGTTCCACTCCGTCCACAAAATCCAGACCTATTTGTTTTTAAAAGTGAAATAGGCTAACTCTAATTAGCCTACTAATAAGCCTAAATGCCTACATTTTGGGGTAGGCCTACTTTCCTTGGACAAAAACTAATTCAAGTGTGTAATGTGTGTGTGTGTGTGTGTGTGTGTGGGGTCGCGCGAGTGGGAGAGAGAAAGAGACTGGTGGATAAAAACAAACACGCGCACCAGGGATACTGATGTCTCTCTCTCTCTCGTCACACCTGCGCGCGCGTCTCTCTCTCTCCCTCCCTCTCCCTCTCTCTGCCACTTCAAAGCTCTACTTGAAAGTGGGCTCGAGACAAGAGTTGTTGTTCTTTCCGCCTGGTGGTGCCACGCGCTGAGCATCATCGTCATCATCACCATGCCTCGAGGATTCTTGGTGAAGAGAACCCGGCGATGTTCGGGGTCTTACCGGTCACGAAATAAGATTAATACCAAATCTGGAACATATTACGGTGACAGGAACAACAGTGGTAACTGTGAAGTGACCAAACCGGAGGCATTGAAGGAGACCGATGTGTCGACTTGTTTCCCGTTTGAACGGCCAGATGGACTTCTCCCGGTGTCCCGCGAAGACTCTGCCGGTGTCAGAGAGGCGTGGAGCCCGCACGTGGAGTCCGCTCTGGAGGCGGAGGCGGACCGGCTCGCGCAGTTACCGGAGACCGAGGAACAGGTTAGCGAGGTGGACGTTTTGACTCCCGATAGTCATTTCTCCTGCTTCTTCCCACCTCCTCCTCTACCCCCTCGCGAGGTGACATTAACGGAGTCTTGCAGCCCCGTTAAACCGGTAGGAACGAGGCTGTTTGAACATCACGAGGACGGAGAGAAGCAGCCGTTATTCCCCGGCAAGTGCTTGACATCCTCCCCAATCTCGGAGATACCGGAGCTGCCGTTCCTGGTGAGCTCCACGCCGACCTCCGTGTCCGCTTCTATCGAGAGGCTCCTCGCGAGCAGCAGCCGACAAGCACCGTCCTACGGTCACAACGACAAATATGATCCAAATATGGGTCATGTGCACTTGTTCCCGCCACTGACACTGATGAACCAGCAGCAGCATCACGCAGCGAGGAAACGCTCGTTCCTCGAACAGGATCAACGCTTGAACAGCAGCAAACACAACAAACAGTCCGCGGGCAACCCGCCAAAGAAACCCAAAGTGAACCGGAAACTCAACTTCGAAGATGAGGTTACGACCTCGCCGGTGTTAGGTCTGCGGATCAAGAAGGAGAGTCCCGAGCTGAGGAGACAGCGGGAGAAGTCGTCTGCTGCCACCGGGAACCAGCCGCTAGGAGAGTTCATCTGCCAACTTTGTAAAGAGGAGTACCCCGACCCTTTCTCCCTCGCGCAGCACAAGTGCTCCCGCATAGTGCGCGTGGAGTACCGGTGTCCCGAGTGCGACAAAGTCTTCAGCTGTCCCGCCAACTTGGCATCCCACCGCCGTTGGCACAAACCTCGTCCGGTAAACAACCAGGGAGGAGAGACTCAAACAAACAAGAGCCAGCCGCTCAAAGAGGCACGAGGGCTCATTCCGCACGAGAGGCAGCCGGTAGAGATGGAGGGCAAAGAGAACGAGCTGCTGCGCATAAATACTAATCAGCACCACGGAGCGATGGACAGCTCCCGCATCAGGCGCGAGCCGTCCCTGATGCTGCTCCACAGTCGGTCTCGGGAAAGCCCCGACAGCGACAGCCTCGCGCCTCCTCACTATGATTCCCCTCTTCATTACCGGAACCCGGTTGAAAGCTGTATGGACCTGCAGCAGCAGGTGAGAGCGGCAGACAGCCCACCCTCGAGCCTTTTTCTACTGAACGGCAACCCAGATGAGCGCGCGGACCTGCCGCAGCAGCAGAGGCCGTCACTCCCGCACCCTGCTTTACCGTTTGTCCAGTCCTTACCGGAGGAGGAACTGTACGAGTGCCGGTACTGTGGGAAGAAATTCCGCCGACAGGCTTACCTGAAGAAACATCTAGCCGCGCACGAAGTGACAGCGCGAGCGTCTCCGCCCCCAGCATCTTATGGCCAGGCGCGCGAGACCAGTGGCGGACAGAGCCAGGTGTTTCTGTGTCACCTCTGCGGCGCGCGCTTCCCGTCAGTTGAAATCAGGGACAAGCACCGTCTGTGGCACGCGATGAGGGATGAGTTACTGGCGGGAACATTGGGAGGAGGACTCAGACCAGACTTATTCCACGCGCAAGGAGACGAGAGTGGCACCGGGGAATGCGAGCAGCAGCAGATCTTCACGTGCAAGCACTGTCCGTCCACTTTCTTCAGCTCCCCGGGGCTCGCGAGACACATCAACAAATCTCATCCAACCGAGAACCGGCAGGTGATGCTTCTGCAAATGACCGTGCGACCGTAAAACGCGCGCTCGATACAGACGCTCGCAAACAAGCCAACCGATTATTTGTGAAAATTGTCATTGATTGTCATTACGCGGACCGTAAACACTTTAACTATTAGTTGTTTCCTTTTACCCTGATATACATTTCTTTCAGCTGTGGCTCTATTGTAAAATAGGGCTGAGGCCTGTTTGTTTCAGTTGTGGTGCAACACTTGTTGCCGGATGTGGATTACGGTTGAGTCACTGAGCCTCTTGTTTAAAGGTCAGTAAGCATCTCGACTCCTAAATTGTTTCAGAAAAGTCCACTTATAATATAATGATACTAGAAGGATGCAATAATAAGCCGAAAGCAAATGTTAACAAAACGTTGCTGTGTTGCTTGACTAGACAACTAAACTTTTCTGTCAGTTCAACTGGAACTGTCCATGGTGCTGAAACTAAACTGAAACTTTGAAAACAACAAAAATCACACTTCTGTAATCTTCAACAGGTTGTTCCGTCTAGAACAAGCAGGGTTGTAATACTACCACAATGAGGGAAACTCTAAACATTTTCATCATTTCACAGATGATTTAATAAACTAACAGGATTATTATGATAGACATTTTAAAATAGAGGCAAATTAAAGTGACCCTTATAAAAAAGCCATTCACATTATATCTCAACATTTAATCAGTTGTTACGAGGAATACAGTCATACAATCATAAGTCAGACATTGTTTCTAAATTAATTCTCATTTAGAGAATATTTATCCTTATCTGTATTGGCACAGAGGACACCATCTCTTTTCAGCTTATTTTATTATGCCCAGCACAGTAAATTATTTGACATTTAATCACAGAAACTCAACTGTTATAGTTGGTGAACACTTGAGAGAATGGGGCCAGACTAAAGTTTGACAGAAAGGGCATTTTGATTGTGACTAAATAGAGCTAGAGGGGTCATTTTACACTAAATATACTGAAGCAGTGATCGACAGGCCTCTCTACATGTGCCAGCAATTTAAAATCATGGTCAACACATTTTTGTGGCAAAGTAATCAGATTACACTGAAGCTCAGTAGTCCAGTGTGTTACATTACTTACTGGTGTAATATGTAGGGACCTTTAATTACATTTAGAAAGTGACCTTCCTTACCCCAGAAACTGGAGACAGAATCAGTGTCCTAACTCTATTTTAAAAGACTATTTCATGTACAGCTAACAATAAAAAATAAAAAATAATCATAGACCATAATATGCCTTTTATAGTAAATGTGCCAGTAAGCTTCTCAGCTATAAAATATTTTCATACAGAAATGGAACATTTAATGTTAGTACTACTAGTAAAAAAAATGCTTTCGTCTTTATTGATTATATATTACTGTTGAAATATTTGCTAAATGCCTTCATGATGCTAATGATGTAATTGTGGTTCTATAAAGCCTATACTATTTTGATATGTTTCAAGTTGAATGTGAAATTTATTCTAAATTATTGTCAATAAAATGTTAAGACAGTACGATCAATGAGCCAGGTCAACTTATTCATGTGCTTTCAAAGCTGACTCACACACACACACGCACAATATATGAATGGGTCCGGCAGTCAAGTGGTACGAATCATTTATTGTCAAATTCCATCATCGCACATCCCACACATCTCTGTGTCCCAAAGAGACATTACACGTTTACATACTACAGGTCTGACAGTAACATAGAGGAGGATGTGTTGTGATACAGCGGTTACATGATCAACACATGCAGTTAGTGCTGAACTGGTGTCATGCAGTATGTACAGTCAGTAGTTACATACAACAGTTCTGGACAACAGCTGAAACCGTAACCATCACAGGCCTCACGTTCAGAGCATCCATAGACGCAGAAATTCCACATTTTATATGATGGGAAATTTCTGCGGTTGATATGGCTGCAGAAGAAAGGAGTCTGACCTTTTCACCACTTATTTAGACAAGCAGTATGTCAGATTTGTGTCGAAAAGGCTGACAAATACGGAAGAGGATAAGGGCCACATGTAAAACATGTACTGAGATATAAACTCAGAATTCTGCCTTTAAACTCAAATACTTTTTTCCACATGTGGCCCCTAATCCACCTCCGTAGACAAATACTTTCTGAAAAATCAGAGTAAAATTTTCCAGACAGACAGTCAGGGAAGTTGATATGAATTCGTTATAATGCTGAAAGGCTTTGTGTAACTTTTTTTTTTTTTTTTTTAATACATTTTGGTTGCTGCTAGTCCGGTGTTTTTTAAAAACTAAAGTCCAACATCGGTCCACTTGAGTGAGCAGGTCATTTTGAAGTCATTGCCAAATACTCAAATCCTTAGGAGTATTTTACCCAGAGAGTATAAAAGGAGTATGAGGTACTGGGACAGAGTTTAGGAAATGTTTACAGGATGCAAAGTGAGACGCAGTCGGTGCCTCGCAGGTGAACTGTCTACATACAGCATGTACAGATCAGAGTGGCCGCCAATCAATGGCGCTTCAACCTCAGCAATAATAATTATTAATTAATTAATTATTAATTATTGTAACTGCAATAATTTAAAAGGGACAAATCAAATCTCAGCTGAAATCAAATATTCACACACAAAGTAACAGAACATGAATTTGACCTCATTTTACACTTCACACGTATTCATCCCTCAGAGGGGTGGAGAAAAAGTTCAACAATCCCTTTCCTCTCTATCTGTGGCTGAAATAAAAATAAAAACAGTAACAGAAAATACAGTTGTAAATACACATAATGCAAACCTTCAACTCAGATCTATATTTTCAATTACAGATCTCTCAAATGTTTCCTTTACCAGGGATCAGGCCACGGAAAAAGGAATTAATGGAGACATGTGGCCAGGGAACATCATGTAAAACTGGAGAGAACTGGAGAACCACAGCTCAAGAAAAACCTCAAGTACATAAACGATGTAAGCCAATTTGAAACCTTGTCAGTTTTATTCGAGTAGAGCTGAACTTGTGGAGTGCTGAAATGAGGAAGTTAAATACATGAGTGGTGGTGTTACATTTTGTGGATTGTGATAACATGCGGGTCACCTCCATCCAGAACTGGAACTGGGGATCAGTGTTAATATAAGAGTGGAGTTAAAAAAAAAAAGAAAGAAAAGAAAACCAGGGACAAGAACAAAAGCAGTCATGTCTAAATGGTGAGAAGTTGACATCTCTTTCCTTTCTCCCCCTCTTTGGCCTTACAGTATCTCTATACACTTAATACCACTGAGGTGACCTTGCAAACTGGTTATGAAAGAAAAAAACAACAACCATTGAAGCATAAAATCTTGTAGTGTCAACCCATTTTAAGCAGATATGTGGTCTGAGGTTCAACCACAATTTGGCTTTGGCAGCTATTCTCACATAACAGTATATACACACTGTACACAACCTTTTATATACTCATATATCTACTATATATATATATTTATACATATATAAATATATATATATATATATTTATACTCATACATATATAGATAAACAGAATATATAGAGTTAAAGGAACAAAAAGAAGAGCTGTGGATCCATCGCATCAGATGACGGAGTGACACTGAACATAAAAACACAGCAACATTCTTGTTCGAATCAAAACACATTTAACAGTCAATTAAAAAAACAAACAAAAAAAAAAAGAAATCAAGGAAAAATAAGTTCCATGAACATCAGTGCACGTCCACGTTTTACAGCATGAGCGCAACAAAAAAGTCAGAACTAAACTTTATGGAACAAGTGCTTCCTCTTTGAGCACACCTTTGACAATGAATCCCTCCGTCATTACTTTAACACTGATTCTCACTCCTCTTCACTCAGGGGGTCACTTTTTTGGCATGAGCGCGTCCAACCACGACCAACATTTTTGTTTTATTCTTAGCAAATGAATGAGCGACTATTTACATTTTTGACGAGGACTGAATAGAAACTGACCCAGGCCTAATGCTGTACTGAGAACAAAAATATACTTTTATCCTGCTTTCTCCATGCAACACTGTAGGTGCAATCATTTAGAATTCATTCTTTTTTCTTCTTTTTTTTTATATCAAAACTCATGATTCTGTCTGTACACACATGGACTGACTATAGTACAAATATACAGATTCCCCATATCAACTATTTCTCTCTGTTCAGCAGTTTGCTCTCATTGAACGTGCTCTCCAAACAGAACAGTGTATAATGTGGCACATTTGAGCTTTTTCTGCAGTCGCTTGTGCGATTTCTAACATGGCACAGATTATTATAAACTAATACTGCACTGCTAAAGCTGCACTTGTTTCTACTGTGGCAAAGATCAGCATGCTGCAGCACTGGTTCGACAGTTTTTCTGGTTGTTGTTTTTTTTTTTTGTTTTTTTAAGCGAAGCCGAGGATATATTCAGCAGCTGTGAGCAATTTCAAAATAAAGTTAGTGTTATATAGTCCACAGAATACTATTACAGCCCTGTAATCTAGAGATCTTAAGTTTTATTGGCCGATCCAGAGGAGCGTCGCAGCTTCATGGACATGCGGCTCTTGCTAGTCCGAGGAGACATGGGGGACGCCGAGTCGCTCCCGGCCTCCCCAAGAGCCGGACTTTCTCCCCGAAGAATCTCTAGGCAGGAGCCTGAGGAGGACGGGGGTGGGGGTGGGGGGCATTGAAGAGGATGGATTGATGGGGGAGGGAGGGATAAAGGAGAGGAGGGAGGAGGCAAATAAGAGAATGAAAAGGAAGAAGGGACAATAAGAAAATTACATCACGCCCCACGATGTTCTACTGAGGCAGTCTGCACAAACTCCTACAGTCACACAGGCGGGACAGACAGGCTGACGGACACAGACGGGACGACAGACAGACAGACTAGGAAAACAGGCAAAGCACAAGCTCTCTTTGTACTCTATACTTGAGACTTGTTTACATCATAGAAAAACTGATTTTGTGTTTGCAGATGTTTCTTCCTTGTGTGGACCTCTGAGACTGTCTGCGTAGTTCAAAGCTATATGAATAAACCTTATATACATCTCGACATCAAATGCTTAACACCTGCCTTTTGTACATAGATCTGCTGTAGAGGCAATTTACGCTTGACAGCTGTTTGGATTTAGTTCAGGCAAAGTGCTGATGCTCCTATCTACACTTCCAATGTCCGCTGATCTGTGAGCTCAGCTCTCATTGGCTATTATTGGTCTCCGTTCGGTTTTCATTGGATGAGAAGTCGGGACGCTCCATGTGGATCTTTGTCAGCAGATACTGATAACCGATCATTTCACATTTTTGTATTTTAAAAAAGAAGTTCATAACCTGCAGTTGACGCACACCTCAGAAAGACTGAGACATGAGCAAAGCTGGAAGATTTAATATTCCATCGCTCCATACGTGTTTATTGGTGTATCACAAATCAACTTTAAAAAAAGGGTGCAGACCGTCGCCTACTGCATCCGAGTGTGTAGACGCTGCACTTGTCAAGTCAATGAAAGCTATCTGGCTTCGTATCATCGGCCGATAATTTATCAGCTATAATTTCATCCTCGGAATAATACTAATATAAACGGCCCGCAGTGATGGTCACTCACTGGATTCAGAGTGACTGTCTTGACTTACTTTGACAGAACAGTGTCGGATTAAACACTGTTGATACAATAATGTTAAATAATCAAATGGTTTATCCCGCATCGCATATCTTGTTAGATAAAGGCCACACATATCGCTCTTTACAGTTTACAGGAGTTGCTCACTTCTACAACTTCAAGAGTAATTTCTACATGAGCTGTTGGGAAAGTAGACCAGAAAACTGGACTGGAAAATGAGCAAACATGTGAGCATTAGGTCTGAAGATGATATTTAAATACATACATGAGATAAAAGAGCTAACGTGATTGTCTATGTATAAAGCATACCATTCACAGCTAGCATGAAGGACCTTCTGCTTCAGACCCTTCCCCTTCACCCTGAGAAGGTTAAAGCTGTCTACTGGTTTAGGGACCATCATATACATAACACTATGCTCCTCTAGAGGAGGAGGAGGAGGAGAGTGAAGAAAGGACAGGAAAGGAAAGAAAGTTGAGGGAAGGAAAGGAGAGGGAAGGAAAGGAGAGGAGAGGAAAGGAAACAAAATGAGAGGAGAGGAAAGGAAAAATGGAAATGAGAGGAAAGGAAAGAAAGTTAATGAAAGGAAACAAAATAAGAGGAATGGAAAGGAAAAAAGGACATGAGAGGAAAGGAAAGGAGGAGGAAAGGAAACAAAATAAGAGGAATGGAAAGGAAAAAAGGACATGAGAGGAAAGGAAAGGAGGAGGAAAGGAAACAAAATAAGAGGAATGGAAAGGAGAAAAGAGGAAAGGAAAGGAAAGGACGAGGAAAAGAGAGAAGATGGAAGAAAGGTGATACAGGAAAGAACGAAACAGAGATAAAATAAAAGGGAAAGGGAAGAAAAGGAAAGAGAGGGAAAAGGAGAAAAGAGAAGGCATAAAAAGAGGAGAGGACGAAGGAGAAGTTTAGGAGAGTGAAGGACGGATGGTCAGAGAAAAGAAAGAAAATAGAAAAATTAATAAAAACAAAGAAGAAGTTGCCACACACGTGAAGAGAAAAACAACGCAATACATCCAACAGACAGAATGCAAAGACACAAACACAAACACACCGACAACATACAGAAAACAGTTCAACAATATGTGCTTCTCCCCACCACTCAGTTACTTATTGCAAATGTAACAATACAAACACAACTTGAATGTTAGTCTGAAGTTACACATTCAATGTGTGTCTGTGTGCGCACAGTGCCACATCATGTCACAACCAGGAAGAGAGGAGCATACAAAGATTAGAGGAAAAGTTCCACCAGGTCAGCGTTAACAGAACAAACAGGGAAATTACTGAGTGAGTGAACAGGCGAAAGAGCAGAAGTCTGACATCATTATAAAAAGGACGTCCCACTTTCATCATGCCACTGAGTGGAGTTTGGTAGGAAGCAGATCTAAAAGTGGCACACGGTGTTTAATAAACTGGAGGTATTCCAGTGAGACAATCCAGCGGAAGCTCATCAGGGCTGTTTCCCAGATGCAGCAGGCAGCGGGTTTAGGGGAACATCTAGTGACTATCTGGGGAGCATAGTGTAGCATTAAGCAGAGAAAGGGCCAGATATCTTTCTCCGGAGTTGGTGGAGACCAAAACAGAGCTAAAAGAAGAGTGAATAATGGATTTAGATTCGCCAGGTGAACACAAAAACAACGCAAAATGAATGATCATGTTGCTCTGCTTCATTATTAAAGAGAGCAGATTGAGATGGGTTCAACAGGTGCGCTCCCTGTTGGCCAGTTATCACAGTCTAAGGGATAATTAAGAACAAGAGCTGGGACATAAGGACAGGACTAACATTACACGTGTGCTTCATGAGGGCCAGGCGTAAGGAAAACTAGAATAACCACCTCACGGTTGTGTGCCTCCACCGACCAGTGAAGTGGCAGTTTATATCCATGTCCGTCCAAAATGTCCTCCATTCATCATTTTACCCTATTTAACCATTTGTGTGAAATGGTCATAATTAGCATTTGAATTCTTGAGCCAAAAAAAAGAGTTTTGTGAGGTCACAGTGACCTTTGACTAGCGAAATCTAATCAGTTCATCCTCGGGAGATTATTTGAAGAAATTCTATCAATGGGTTCCTGAGATATCGGCTTCACAAGATTGGGACGGAGGGACGTATGGACAACATAAAAACAAATCCCCTTATGCCTGGCCCTAATCTATTCCGTATGAAACAAACCACAATGAGCCATACCAAACTACACCCATACATGAGCTGAAAATGACACCTCCTTTTAAATAGTATCTTACTATAAACACATGCAGACCTGCTTAAACTGGAAAACACAGGAGGAGAAAACAGATTAATTGAGAAAAACACAATATGGTAGAGGAATCGGAGGAGAGCATAGGTTAGGCTGAAATGATAGAAGGAAAGCCAATCAGAGAGGAGCGAGTCAATCATGTGACCAGGCTTACCTTTTAGCTATAGGAAAGTGAGACATTACGATCTAAAGTAGGGGGGGAACAAAAAGAAAAGAAAAGAAAAAGACAAAAAAAAAAAAAAAAAAAAAAAAAAAAAAGAAAAAAGATGGACAAACAAAACAACATGAAAAAAAGGGAAAAGCAAATCAAACAAAAATAAAAACAGAAAAATTATTACAAAAAAAGAGAAAACAAAATTGGTGAAATTGAAATAAATAAATAAAAAAACAGAAAGAGAGAAGAATGTTTGATCATTGTGCTGTTAAGGGAGGGGGACCTGTAAATTAATATAGAGACAGGGGGGGGGGGGCAGAGAGAAAGACAGACAGAGAGAGAGAGAGAGAGAGACAGACAGAGAGAGACAGAGAGAGAGTGACAGAGAGGGAGAGACAGAGAGAGGGAGAGAGACAGGGAGAGAGAGAGAGAGAGAGAGAGAGAGAGAGGGAGAGAGACAGAGACAAAGAGACAGAGAGAGAGAGAGAGAGAGAGAGAGAGAGAGAGAGAGAGAGAGAGAGAGAGAGAGGCTGTAGTATTGAGCAAGGTTTATTTTAGAGCACAGGATTATTATGCTGTTCAGATTTGATCAAATGCACAATCTGTATTCAGAATTTTGGTCATGATACGCGCATTAGAACTAGGAATCAGGCAAATTGAGACGTGCAGCTACTGAAGCCATGAGAAGCCTCACATCTTTATCATCTTTTGATCCTGGGCTCTGAAATGACGTTTGGGGCTGAACAACACAATAAAGAGCATACAATAATAATAATAATAATAATAATAATAATGTCTCAGGTTGTGTTTAAAGTTATTCAGCCTCAAAGCAGGTTGATTATTATTGTACAATTATTAATATTTTTGAGACAACAGCTGGTGAGATGAAGAGCGGTCGGACAAGAAAAACAACAGTGGTCAATAATACACATATTCACTCAGTCACACCAAGAAACCAAGCATGTCACTGTATCCATATGTATATAGGCCTATGTCCCAAAGTCGTGTTTATTACCTCTTTATCAAGAAATGTGTGGCTTAGCAGGAGAATTTAATTATTGTAAATAACTGCCATGTAGAATAATTGGATTATGTGCAAGTCAAAGGACAGTACACTATTTTAAATTAGACTTAACCGGACACATTACAGAGAAAAATGATCCGTCCCTGTCTGATAAACCTAACAGGACACATACGAGAGTCATGCAGCACAATATAACTCCCATGTGCACGCCTGGCATCTCTACGGCTGATCAGAGGTGCTCTGCAGACGGAAGAAGGCTGAGCACAGCTTTGGACAGAAAACAGAACTCATCGTATATACAAGACTGTAAATCAGATTGTGAGCTGCCAGTGTGTGTGAGTGTGTGTGCCTTCACGGTGAGCAATAAATCGAAACACTAACCCCTTTACTATTTAAAACACTTCCGCATAACAGTCTCAACAGGCGCGCTGCTCGTCCACGCGAGTACTGTTAATGCAGATATAGTTTTGCTATAAACCAGGCTCCATTTCAATTCACCAGAAATGTTCTGTTTTTGGATTCTTCGTCCACCGTGGACACATAAGAGGAAAATAATGTTTTCCTCAGGAATTCAAGGTACTAACAAGGATGTTGGTAATTGATATACAAAGGCTCATGTTATTAGTATTCCTTTAATTCGCCCTTTGTTTTTAGGTTTAAATCCTGACATTTCTTTAGAGTAAATCATTGGAGAATTTATCTATGTAAGCAAATCCAGGAACAATTTATATCCCAAAACCTAGGAATAAAATACATAAGTAAGTAAGCGTAGGTGTTATTGTCACTATTTCAGTTTATTATGAGAACCTAGGATAGGTCACACACACACACACACACACACACACACACACACACACACACACACAGTATTCAGTCTAAATATTTATATTTAGTTTGTGTATTATGTATGTTCTAAACGCTCCCAAGGATTAGTGGTAAGGCACGTAAAATAGCAAAGGAAGTCTCTGTCCAGATTTGGTTAACAAGCAGTTTTCATGTTGCATTATGAGTGACCAGCTCCATCAAAGCTTGCCCCCGAGGTTGTGATTGACAGGTGTAGCTGTTGTTGCTGCATAGTGTTTGTCTGGTTACTGGATGTTTTGTGTCTTACCCGAGTCAGAGGGCAGGTGTGTGCAGGGCGCAGGGCTGTAGACTCGAGCTGCGTAATCCTCAAATGTGGTCGGCTCCTGGTGGTGCTGTACGATGGTCTCTAGGTACCGTGCTCGCTCCTCATAGCTGAGGTCAAAGGTCAAGGTCAAGGTCAGATGAACGAGAGCGGAAAACACACAGATGCCAACAGAACACGAATCATAAATATGACATCTGGTAGAACACTGTGATGAATCTGGGGACGCTATAAACGAATGATGTCATAGTGACGTTATCAGGGTTATGTCAGTTTAGTCTGGGAGACATCAAGCGAATAACATAACATCAGCATTACAAACGGGAGGTGTGGAGTTTAAAAGACATGTTGACCAAACAGGCAGGGAGGATTTAATGAAAGACTATCCAGTTGCATTATGGGAAATGTATGATCCAGTGTTTTAGGAGCGTGAGACTTAGGATATCACATTCTTTTTTTAAATCTGTATCTCAAAGTCTCCAAACTTTATGAAGACTAAATCACTGAAGTGCCCCCTTAAGTAACATTTTAGTAGAATATATTATGCTTTCTGTACCGTTTAATGAAGTTTCACCAGTTTAATTTATCTTTCATTAATCTTCACATTTCAAAATTAATAAAAAAAAACCTTCAGCCAAATATTTAAGGAAAAAACATGGGTTATATTCACACTTTCATAACTTAAAGCTGCTTTTTCCATCTCTTGTGTATGCAAGTGCAATAAGAAATTGCTGGCCCCTTGTAGTGTTGCAGTGGTACTTAAGTCTCAAAATAAAAAAAATTACTGAAAGTAATTGGAACAAAATCACTAGTGTAGAGCAGAAAACAAACAGCAACAGAACAGGAAAAAAATACCAAAAAAACGGAATTGGACATTAAAAAAAAGCCAAAATAAAATGAAGAAAATACAAAAAAACAAAACAAGGAAATAAAACTGAGATAAAATAAGTAAGCAGCATTTTTCTGATTAAAAACACGGCTCCATATACCTACATTTCCATGTGAATCTACTGAGAATGCTGCGGTCAAAAAAGGAAAAAAAGAAAGACACCAAAGCCCTTTTATCACCTGCTATTACAGCCTTTCAGCATTGAATTCAAAGAGAGATGCAGCGAATCAGCAGAGAGCAGAGTAAATGGAAACCAGGACTTCAACTGTCCATCTATTAGAGATAACCTCATTGATAGAATGACATTTACCCTCTCTTCCTTAGTCCTACTCATACATCCAACCATAATGACAGCCATATGCAGCAGTTATAGTCCACACACACACACACACACACACACACACACACACACACACACACACACACACACACACACACACACACACACACACACACACACACACTCCCAATAGCATTACCATTTGCTCAGTGAGCTCCAATAACCGAGGATTTTCAATGAGAGCAGAGTGTGTGTGTGTATTTGATAAGAGCGGTTGTGAACAGGCACGATGTGTGTATGTAAGTGCATGTGTCCCTGTTTGAGTGTGTGATGGGATTAGGCCAATGAATCTTCAGAATGAAATCTGTGTGTTTGTACCTTAGTGTGTGTGTGTGTGTGTGTGTGTGTTGGGAATGGGTCGACCCTCTGTAATAGCTCCCATGGGTTTTCTATTGGGTTAGAGAGCCGCTCTATGAGCCTCAGAAGGAGAAAGATTCAGGTCTAATGGTAACTGATCCAGTTAGAGACAATGATAATAACAACAATATGGCTCCTTTAAAGTGGAGGGACAGACTGCGCTGGCAGAATTAAAGAGAAAGGAGGAAGGGTGGAGAAGATTGGGGGGGGGGGGCAGAGAGGTAGAAACTTCAATAAACTTTAGACAGCTGACAGTTTGTCTAGCATTTTACTGAAATCAACAACTTGATTTCACAGGAACTTCAAGGACTTAAGATCTGAAAATAGTTATTGTTTCAAAGATTCTCGCTTAAATCATACTGAGAAATGCAAGGAAATGAAAGGGGATGTAGTGAGAGGTGCAAAGAAAGCGAGACGCTGAGGGAGGAAGAGAACTTGTAAAAAGACAGGAAGGAAGCAGCGAGGGTGAAGAGGAAGAGGGGTGAGAATCCAGCAGCAGGTCACAGTGGAGGTGAAAGAGGAGGGCGGCGGGTGTGACGGGAAGATTATATATGTAACAACGTGATGTGGGGTGTTTCCCGGAGAGAGCTGAGAGAAGAGCAGCAGTCACACACACACACATGCATGTACACAGAGTGTCAAGACAGAGACTCTGTGATCTCGCCGCTTGCTTTTTCCTGACTCCCGCTCCCCCGCGTCGCACTGTCCTCTTAGGTGATCGAATGTGTGTGTGCAATTAGGACAAATAACTATTATATATTCCTGCAAACAACACATCATTATCTTTGTATCCTGTTCAAATGTTGTGCGGTTGTATGAAGAAGCAGCTCGGGGGAACAGTATCTGCGGGTTTTTAGAAATACAGTGGCACTCATTGCCGTCATTTCTGAGAAGGTGAAAAGGTTTACAGGACACCTGCGGGAAAGTAAGACGTCTGCAAAGGCAGGGACAACTGAAAGAAAGAACACGGACAAGAGGGAGAAATAAGTACACAGGCATGGTACCACTGCTGAGATAAATGATAGGAACATCACTTTACTTTTCTTCCCTCCATCTGCCTCCCTTTATATACATCTCTCCATCTCTCTTTCTTCCTCTCAGCGTGGCTCTCTGCCTGTGGTCTCCTGTCACTGTGTCACAAACAGCGGCTTCCCACTGGCAGGGGGCCACATCAGGAGAGAGCCGGAGGATGCAGAACAGTTACATGAGCAGGCATATCACCTAATATTTGGGATAATTGAAAAAAAGGCCACTATTCTGACGTGCATACAGGTCATGTAAACAGCGTATTCTGTTTGATAGACGTACATGATGGCCGCCGTTTTACGGCTGCACAGGAATATTAGCGGAATATTCATGTATGTATGGCCATCTTCACTCGTCTTCCTCTTGGTGTGAACTGGTCATTGACATTACTTTTGTGCATTTCTGCTTTCGAAGCGCAAACGTTAATCTTGTGCGCACTCCTTCTGTGGATTAAAAGGTGCCGACAGATATCACAGCTCATGCCATCTATGAACTTTTTCCTGATTTATTCAAAGAAAAATTGCTAAGGCAAAACATAAACTGCCTTTTTTTGCACGAGGAGATTTTTACGGCGAAACACTGGCTAGCTCACAAGAAATGAAAGCTTGCCTTTAATGTGCTGTCGTTAGTTTTTTTTTTTTGTTTTTTTATGGCTACTGAATATTGGATCTGTCTGAGAGTGAAAGTTCATTCTTGACCTTGGAAACCCATTTAGCGGCAGGTGGCGAGTTTTCCATCGTGTCACTTCGTCGTTATTGTTATTATTTAACCGTGTTCCTGTAGTTTGCTCAAATTTGTTTCCCAATTTGAATCCTGTTCTGTGCAAGCATTTTCTGGTGCACCAAAATTATTACAATCAAAACGTAGAAACCAATGAGAGATCAAAGAAAATAGACTTGCATTTGCCTTCACACATCTCTGCCTTCATCCATCCCTCCATCCAAATGGCAGTCGGTGCTATGAAATCTACTGTAATTGAATTTCAGATGGATCCCCTCATTAAGTCATTAGCAGAAAAATATCTCTCTTTCAGAGGGAGAAAAGGAAAGAAAGAGGGAAAATTATAAGGGGAGAAAGAGGGGGGGACGCTGGTGTGGGAGAAAAAGGAGAAATCAGAGCAGAGAAAGACAGACAGGAGAAAGAGAGAGAGGGCGGATAAAAAGGCTCTTTTGTATCGAGTCAGAAACTCATTTTCTTGTGCATGGCTGAAAAGCGAGGAGAGAGTGGAAGTGTTTGTGCCGTCTCCAGCCCTTTCTCTCTCTCTATTTCAGCGCCTTTTCTCTCCCTCTCTCTCCCACAGCGCGGTTCATTGTGGCGGTGTTCGACTCCTGCGATCACTTTAGGCTGAGGGAGACTGGAGGAGGAGAGGAGGCGAGGGGAGGAGAAAGGGAGCTTGTTAGCGCATTAGGGGCCGGACCCACCGCTGGGAAGTGTGTGTGGGCCGATGTTTGTGTGGAGGATTGTGTATCTGTGCGTAGAACATGGTGTGAACATACACTTCCCTTGTGAATGTAAAGGGCCTACTGAGAGTGCTGAACCCCACTGACTAATGGGTTTATATATATTATATTCTAATTGTTATTTACATAACGACCCAGCCCGACAGATTGACAATATGTGGTGTTTAAATGTACAGTTTAACTATTTATTTGAAATGGAAAGTTAAAGTTCAATAGACGGTGACCGAATCCTCTGGGGAAAAGGACATGTAAATAAAAGTCGGTGTCAGACGTGACTTTGTTTTCTTGTACTAGGATGGGTTGAGTGCAGAGTCTAAATGTCACCGTGTGTGTGCCGTGTTCATTTGGGACGATAAAAAGAGGATTCACATAATCCATCAATTTTTCCATTAACTGACAAAAACTTTGGTTTTACAAATAATCTGGGGCAAAGGGCTAAATTGACCACAAATTCAAGGTATTAGCCCCATAAACCTCAACAATGGGAGCAAAAAGATCAGTGCGGTTGTACATCAGAATTTCAGCCATCTGGGGGCACAAAAAAAAAAAAAACACAATCTAAGGCAATTAATGTTGGAAAAACTAAATTAAACGTGAGCCATTTGGACAATCCCAGATGGAACTTAACTCCCTTGTTCATTCAATATGCTGACTCTACCTGTCTGACACACACTTCTCAATATTTCTATACAGCAGGTTCTCTGGATGTAAATATAAAACTGAGGAATAACTAACTTTACTGCTGATATTACTGAATATTACTGATTTGATTATGTTTTGAAAACTGGTTCATTCTGAACATCCCCATGTAAAAAATGAATCCCACCACCATTCATCTGGGTGAAACAGCAACGTCTTAGCTGTTGTAAAATCCCTGAAACTTGTAACAACAACTAGGGCTGCAACCAACAATTATTTTCATTGTAGATTATTCTGTGAAAAAAAAATCTAGATAGTTTGGTTTATAAAATGTCAGAAAAAATACTGAAACATGTCCACCTCAGTTTCTTAAAGTCTAACGTGGGCTCTTTAAAACTCTTGTTTTGTCCAAAAAACCCAAAGATATTCACTTCAACATGATATAAAACAGAGAAAAGCAGGAAATCTCTATATTTGAGAGGCTGAAAACAGCATTTTATGACACTTTTGCATGAAAAATTACTATCATAGTTGACAATTACTTTTCTGTCGATCTACTCATCGTTGCAGCTCTAGCAACGACTTGCGTTTGTGCGTTCTGAATGGGAACGAAGCAAAACGTGTTCGTATGTATAGACGTTCTATGATGAAGCTTGAACATCTATTTTCAAAAAGGTATTCAAATTATAATAAAAGTGCAACAACACACAACTTTTGTCCAATTCCTAAAGCTTGCCTACAAGACACCTCTCCGCAGAGACACACAAACACAGACACACACTATCTTACTCTGCATCTCACTCACACACACACCCTCCCTATCTGTCCTCTCCACCCCAGGCATTGGAACAGACAACAGAGAGAAGGACATCAGAGGAATAATACAATTGGAAAAGCTTTACAGCGTGTAATGATAAACCTGTGCGTGTCTGCGTGTGTGTCCATGCCCAAAGGAAAAAGCTAATGGGTTTATATCTTTCTGCGATAGCAATGATATGGAGGCTTTGTGATTTCATTACCAGTGTGTGTGTGTGTGTGTCCACGTACGCCAAAGATGAGGAGAGAGATAGGTTGGTCTAATGCACTATTTATTGTTAGGGGCCGATGTGCACAGAAACCACAACTCCCCCCCCCCTACACACACACACAATCATATTCACCCCTACTCATCTGCTCTTTAACCCCATGCAGAAACAGAGACTGAGGAGAAAAACAGACGTGATACATTAATTGGCTCCTTGTCACCCCACTATCTGTGTGTGTGTGAAATAGACACACAGACTCTCACCCTCCTCCCTGTCACCACTGGGGAGCCCTAGAGCTGCTAGCGCAATTACAAGCTTTATTTAACGCAACACAAACACACACACAGCAAAGTTCACAAACACACACACAGCAAAGTTCACAAACACACACACAGCATTGATGTTGGTGAACGCCACAGAGGCCATGATAATAATTCTCTAAGGAGATGGATCCTGTTTCTTATCCAACAACACATAGACAATATTCACTCACACTCACACTCACACACACACACACACACACACACACACACACACACACACACACAC
>CALSBV010011913.1:1454127-1466430 GCA_943590825.1 Bovichtus diacanthus
CACACACACACACACACACACACACACACACACACACACACACACACTCTACCTGGTCTTGGTGCAGCAGTCCTTGGTGCATGATGTTGTAGAAGTGTGTGAGAAAGTCAGAGTTTGGGGAAACATCTTGCCGTCTCTTCATGATCCTGCAGATCAGCTTGTAGGCATGAAGCTTCCCCTGCTTGTAACGCTCCGTCAGCATGGTGGCCTGGAGGAAAACACGCACATATATAAATATATATACATATGAAAATAAACACACATATGCAAGCAAGTTAAGGAGTTACCTGGCTTGTTTGCGGAGGTACACATGTCTCTGTGTGTGATGATTTTTTATTTATTTAGCATGTGTAACTACATCTCAATGTAATGAATTTTAGAAGTCCTATAGTGATCCCTCAGTCGGCCTACCTTGAAGAGCCAGGGTGTGAGGATTCTCAGGGGTGGGATCAGAACAGGGGGCGGGGGAGATGACTGGTTGTCCAGAGAAATGCCCAAATTATCTCTTATCTGAAAAGAAAAGTGTCATTTTTTTTACAAAAACCCCACAACGTTAATACAAAGTGTCATCTCATAGGTAGTAATGTAGTAATGGTGTATGTTGGTTACACACCTTGGCCAGGTTTTGCCACAGTTCACAGAGATAGTCGAAGACCTGAGCGTGGATCTCAGGGTCTTTGATGGTATTGACATCCCCCAATATACCCAGCATCCTCCGCCACATTACCGTGGCAACATCTGCGTGCCATCCAGTTAGAGAGCCCCCTGCCATGACACTGCAGTCCTCGCTGGGGAACTCACTGGTTTCTATAATCAATCAATGAATCAATCAGTAACTCTTGCCAAGTAGAAGGAAGAAGACGACGAAGAAAAAAAAAAGTAAGAACATGATTGAGAGTGTGCACGAGTATTACCCAGGTCATCTGGAGTCTGCAGGACAGAGTTGTGGAGCTTCTGGTCCAGCTGCAGGTGTGTGTGTGAGTGGGAGTGTGTTTGATCAGCGTGCTCAGATGTCAGCGTGGCAGGGGAGGGCGTCTGGGAGCGAGAGCCCCCGAGGGAATGCATGGGAGATGCACTCTCAGAACCTGGACAAAGACGATACATAAGACATTTGAAAAACTCAACTGCAATGTTTTTTCCACCAGCTGCTTGTTGAAGTAACATTATGTAGTTTTGTCACATGAGATTTCAAAACCTATCAAACAAATTTGATTTCTCTAAGATGGTATGTGAGAACATCACACGGATAAAGGAGGCTGATGAAGAAGAAGAAGAGTAACTAGAGAAAGCTATTTCTGAAGAAATTTGAAGCCAACAATGCAGCGTAGCAACATCCAGCATTCACGCTTCAAAGTTAATTAATACCAACATTGTATGAAAGATGTGGAATATTTTAAGGTTTATTGAACAGCATAAGCTACAATGAATTGCTGGCTCAAATGTGTAACAATAAGTTTTAATGGGATTTGAAAGTTGTATTCAACCCACAATGTAAGAAATATGTGCAGAATTTCAAAGTTTCAATGTATTTTCGAGCTAAAAATATGAATGAGAAGAGTTCAAGAAGCATGAAAAAGTGTGGGAATGTTTTAAATTCTCAACATTTTGTCCATTCGTTTAAAATGTGCAAGGAGTTGAGAATCTAAAAAACTTGCTTCAATCATTCCCACCCAAGAAATAATAATACAGTATGTATAGGCCGCTTACACAACAGCACCGAAAAACGAGTTTAGACACGTACAAACAATTATGAATTACTATGTACTATGGTTTGGATATTTATATCTGCTGAAATACCGTAATTTCCGGACTACAAGCCGCTACTTTTTTCCCACACTTTGAACCTCGCGGTTTATACAATGACGCGGCTAATTTATGGATTTTTCCTGCTTTCACAAGCTTCATGTCGCCAAAAAACTGAGCACCGTCGCATAATGTGACATAAATCGAGCGCGCTCAAACTTCCCATTCATTACGATAATTAACTTTTTTACGAAATTTCTCGGTGTTTCATTCAGTGTACCAAATGAACCTCTAAAAACATTATGCCAACCTTCAATTGCATTATTAGTTCTTGGAATGTCTTCAGCAGCGGACATTATGAACAGCGGACATTATGAACGGCGGACATTATGAATGGTCATGATTCTGATTACGGTAGTCATGTTGTCACCCTCATCATCAGACACGGAGAAAGGCATATGATGCAGCTTTCAAGTTGAAGGCGTTTAAAAGCCTATTTATTTTTGTTCCAAGCCGTGTTTCGTTAAAGCCTGTGTAAAGTTCATTTGTTTCAATGTACCGGTAGGCACCTGCAGCTTATAGACATGTGCGGCTTATTTATGTACAAAATACATATTTAAAAAAAATTCAGTGGGTGCGGCTTATATTCAGATGCGCTGAATAGTCCGGAAATTACGGTAATACAGTAGCTATAGAGATCTTAATGTTAAAAGTGCATACCAGTAACAGTGACAGTGTGACTGAGGCTGCTGGTCTCCGAATCGATGTGAAGTGTTGTCAAACTGGCTACTTCATCGCAGACCCCGCCCCCTCCCAGGCTGTCCTGATCCAGTGAGCTTCCTCGACCTCCTCCCCCAGATCCACCTCCTCCTCCACCGGCTTCTGAACCGAAAGTAAAATCTACAACAAACAAAAACAAAACACCGTTGGCCATTAGACATTTTTCGGGGCTTATATAACTACAAGGGATTTAAATCAAAGCAAATCATGGATATCAATTTATATCCCACAACGGCAACTAGCGGGGATCATTTATTTTCTTACTGACGATACATGACGAAGGCTTCTACGTGTCCTGCAACAGACGAGGCTCGTTGAGCACTTGCGGCGTCAGCAGTCAATGATGGTACAAAACAGTCAATAAAGTAGGTTTTTAAAAAAATTCTGAATGACCGCAACCATTAGAGGTCATTGAGCATAGTCATAAATGAATACAAAAAAACAGACCGACATACACACACACACACACCCGAAAACTTCATCTCACCACAGACTTGCGACGGGCAAAGATATAAAAAAAAAAAACAACTGGTGATTTGTTCCTTACTATCAAACTTGCCGGTGGAGTACTGAAAGGCATTAAAGGAGTCTGACTGGCTGTCTGAGCTGACAACATCAGAACCGCTGGCACTTGCAGGTGACGTCCATTCAGAGGGAACCCCCGGATCATCAATGGGACGGTGATCGTCTGAGGGTCGTGATCCGGGACTCTGACCTGCCTCCAGAAGCTCCGGGAGGTCCCTGGGAACCTCCAGGCTTCCCGGGCTGCTGCCACGACGACCCTGTGCGACGAGAAGAAAGCAGGGAGTGAAATGTCGCGGCAGTGGCGGCAATAATTCAAACAGAGGCCTCTGTTCAATCATCAGCCGTGATTGGCCGCTTTTTCTGACATTGAAACATTCGTCTTTGAATCAATGTGCGTCTCTGTGCATGTGTGTCGTACTCACCGCTGTTCCTTTAGCCCTCAGTCTCTCCTGGATAAACTCATCCATGAGGTCAGAGAAGTTTGGGTTGGTGCTTCCCACGTCACTGGAGACCGGACGAGCCTTATGGACCACCTCCTCTTTGTTGGCTAGAGGCAGATATATGATGGTAGTCAAAGACGTGGAGAGTACCCAAATACACACACGCACAATAACTATGGAAAAGAGGGGTGAAGATTGACAGGAGGACACACAGACACACACACAATGATACACAGTGGCAGATCCATACCTCCACAAACAGCTCAAAGACACAAAACTGAGCAATAACTTTGAGGAGTTATATTTTAAAAAATCAAGTCTGACTTGCTGACTAAATCCACTAACATAGATTATTTGTAGTAGTCTATTTGGGATATGGTGACATTTTTAATCTAGCCCGTTTCACTTTCCAAGACCAAGTCTGAGACTGTTGAATCCTGTAGCACTATTTGCAGCCATAGAGTATCTAAGCTAGTGTTGTGAATGCTTATAATAAAATGTTACATTATCCGTACAACAAACTGGAGCTTCTCTGTGAATGTTAAGAGTCGTCCTGATGTGTATGTACTGTAGGCCCTGAAGTTAGCAAAAGACTGATTGTTAAACAAAAGCCACAACACAGCAGGCAAACCCACCAGGAAAAGCAATGCAGGAGTTAATTCACACCATGCACAGAGAGACTGTCACCTTGTTAGGGCCGGACAGGCAGCATATCCGAGGCCTACATTAGTGCAGTTATGTTACTATGAGTTATGTTGCTGTTAGCTTGGTAGCAATGACAGTGTGAGTGTGTGAACTCTGAGCGCAGAGAGCATCCATCAATCCCAAATTGGATGAGAGTAAATGCGCTGCCTACAGTATTAACCAACATTTAATCCCTGAACCTGTGGGTGACAGAGCCTGGTCTCAACGCCACGCTTTGATCAATAAAGCTTAGAGTTATTGAACACAGACTGAACATCTTTATTTTGCTGTCACCTAGCTGATGAAAATGTTTCCTTCCATAGAAGGCTCCGCTTACAGTATGGCCACTTGCCGCAGAACAAGACGGGGCGGCTGTGTTCAAAGTGAAAGTGTCTGCAAAGAGTGTTTTACGTCCCACAGGACAGGACATTGTCCGTCCTCAGATGTGCAAAAAAGCTAAGCTTTCCACGGGGCGGCCAATGCAAAAATTCCTTTCTGTCGTTTGAGTTTCAGCTGCGTATTAGAAGAATCAGTATCTCGCTGCGGTGAGCACATAGAGGCACCTGGAGTTAGCAGCAAAGCAATTCAGCAACTTAACTAATACTCAAATTTAATTTAGTCTTTCTGAAGCATTAACCTTTTCTGGCCTCTACAGGTAGACTATTCGAGTGTTACGGTTATTTGCCATGACATCACCAACAGCAGGAATGAGACTTGTATACGGTACAATATGTTGGCCTGAAAAATAGGATCCCAATCAGTTTCTCAATGACATAATATATCAATAAAAAGCCCAATAAATAAATACTCACATGCTTTCATGTACAATGTATTTCACGCTGGGACTACAGCATGAAAGGGCAGAGGTTGCGGTTTAAGTAAAAAGTAGTATTATACAAATGCTAGGCATGGACATTAGCTGACATTAGTCGTATTTCACACAGCCTGTGCTTTCCAACATGGCGTTACAGACTTGATAACTGGCTCTGCAGATCTGTGCACTGAATAATTTGAGAGTTCTGTATATGCTCAGCCTATAGCACATGTGCCTATTTCTGTGTGAGTTACACCGTCTTCCTGTGGAGTTATGCATTTCACGATGGCTCCTCGAAGCTCTCCAATGAGTACATGGCTTCCTTTCATAGGGGACATCCCAATGTGTGGGGATGGGAATTGAGAACCGGTTCCAAATTGTCCGATCCATCGGAGTCGTAAGCCCCCGAAGTGATCGATTCCTTCCATCAATACAGACATGTTTTTTCTGACAGTTGCACGTTGCAAAAACTAATTTCAGACATCATGACGTCAAACTGCGGCAAAGCTTTATACTATATTTTGTTCAAGCTTATTCTGTTTTGAGAATGTGTATTGTATTATTCAAATGTTATAAGCCATGCATGCCTTTTTTTCCTGAAGAAGAATTTTACATTAGTTTTCAAAGTTACATCATTTAATTGCAATTTATTTTTAGAAAAATGTAATGTTAAAGCCAGACATTCTGCCCTGTGTCCAGACTCAGAAGTAATAAAACAGCTGTGTTGGCCTACTTTTCTTTTTTCCACACATAAAATTGATCAGGAATCAATAAGAGAATCGATGAAGAATCGGGCCGATGAGCAGAATCGATAATGCCATTAGTGTCAATAAAAACTTATCAAGTCGCATCCCTACCCATGTGGTTTTGGTTTTTAATTAGCTGAGCATAGACACGCAATTTTTAATGCTATGATCTGTGAAGTTGTGTGGTTACGCTGATAAAGCCCTGAGAGAGGACTCCACCTGTGTTCATAGAACAAGGATTAGGCATAACCATCAGCAATCATCGCGTTTAAATAGTTCAACACACAGCCAGACAGACAAGCAGACAGTCACGGCACATACTATCTGCTTTTAGTCTGCATGCAGTACCAGATGACTGACTTAATTCACTGCAATTGTAAGCATGTAAAAGTGAAGTTGCAGTCAATATTGTTGATCAACGGAAGAATATCTTTTTTTGTCAAAAGAATTCTGGCCTCTACTGGCCTCATCGTTTGTGGCAAATTCCAGACATCTGGCACAAAAAGCAGACAAACTTAAACTTTCATATAAACTGTTTGTAGGTACCGTTTGGCACAAGTTTTGCAACACACGGCTGAATAAAATGAAAAAGGGGGAAAAATTTGGCCTCGTCACAGTAATTCCACATCAAGAAAGATTCAGGAGTTGAACCGCTGTGCTCAGATCAAACATCTGCTCCCCAATACAAAATAATTCCAACACAGTTCTGCAGCCTGCTGCCCCCATGCATTAAAATGAACAGAAACAGCGGTACTGAAAATGTGTACTGCTGATTCAATTCCGAAGTGATCATGTTTGATATTGTTTTCTATGGCAGTGTACAAGACAAATAACCAGTCAAGATTGTTGCCTTTTCTTATCTATTCAAATTCTATGTGTATACCACCATTATCAATATTCTCACATACAGTCTCATGCTGCATTCTAGTGGTCTGAGAATGAACTACAGCAACATGTTAACACAACATAAACTACAGTTTTCTCTTCTAAAATATTCAACATGATTGCTTTACGTTACCAACTTTCATACCTACACATGTAACAAAGCTCTGATGTAAAATGCCACAAAACATTTGCGGGCTTTCTGTCACGTATTATGTAAAGCCAAGTCGGTTTCCTTTTTATCTGGGCTTTAATTCTTTCTACGGGCAGTTGTGTTTTTCCTCCCGTGGAGCTGAAGAGGGGGCCGGAGTCCGGGGAGGAGGCGAAGGAGGCGCGAGAAGGCCGCATGCAACATCGATGATAGGGAGGAGGTGGAGAAGAGGGGAAGGAGGAGAAGAGGTTAAAAATCCCAAAGCCCTTAGAAGGAAGAGGACAGAAGGAGGGGAGGAAGGGGCTTCCGAGGTAAAGGAACAGGTGGGAAGGTATGGGAGGAGGGGGGTCCTTGACAGTAGGCAGGCTGGAGGAGGGGCTACGTTCAAGAGGAAACACATCAACAGGGAGTTTGAATTTCAGTCCAGCAGCAAGATGATGAGTGTCAGCCAAAAAAATATCATTCCATCATAACAAACCAGTTAAAAACAGCCAAAAAGGAAAATAGTTGTTGGTGTTTGTGTGTTGATGAGTATTTCTTTCCAAAAGTTGTTGTCTTATCTGCTGTGTCCTTTGTGAGCGCTTAGTTCGTGGCGATCCTCACCTGGCGTCGTCGTCTTTCGCCCAAAGTAGCCCAGGACGTGGGAGTAGAGATCTCTGAGCGACGCGTCACCCATGGCGGCGCGGCCTTGCCGCTGTGGCGAAGAGCCTTGGGACGACCCCTGACCCCTGGGCCGCGGCTTCGAAGACAGAGCGTGAACAACAGTCTTATAGACGCCACCGAGAAGAGCACCCTGGTGGTGTCGTGAGGCGGTGCTGCCGGGCTCCTGGGACCGTGAGCGGGAGGCTCGAGAGCGCAATGCGGAGCGTCCCAGGCGGCCACGTACACCTGACGATACGCCGGAGAACCCCGAGCTGCTCGATAACGCCTCCGAGTGAGCCTCGGAGCCCGAGTTGGAGCCCGCGCAGGATCCTGGATGTTGCTTGTCCTTGTCGCCTACAGTACCGGCCCAGTTTTCCAGGCCTCCAGCAGTTGCTGCGTTCCCTGCCCCGCTGTTGTCCGTAACGGTCCCACAGGATGATTTCTCATGTGCCCCTGCTCTGTGGCTTATTCCAGCCACAGAGCCAAACTTACCTGCACCTCCTGCTCCCAGTTTCGCCCCTGAGCCCGCACCAGCTCCGGACCCGGGCCTCTCCCCAGCTGAGTGGCTGTGTGTGTGGAAGTGACTGAGGCGGCGCAGCCTGGCTTTCCAGTGGGCCTCTTTACTCTCGAGGGGGTTGTGGAACTGCACTGACTCAGTGGAGGGCCGGAAACTGACATGAACACCCCCGGAATGCCTCTTGCCGCTACTCCGGGATATCTTGGCTTTAGTTTGGTCTGACGTTTGGGGAGTTTGATTTGATTCAGTGCTAGATTCTAATGTGTTAGTGTCTTGTCTAATTAAAATGGACCTCTCATTTGCTGCTGCTTCTTTATCACCCTGTTTTTCTTCTCCCGTTTCCCCCCGTCCATCACATTTCCCCTCCCATCCTTCTGCCTTCCCTGTACTTCCCCCTCCCTTTTTCTCCCCAGCTTGTCTTTCTAAGCTAGCACTCCCCCTTGTGTTGGGTGACGGCCAATGACACTGCAACTCCAGGCACTCGTAGATGCTTCGCTGCTCTGCTTCATTCTCATCTGTTGAATCCACACTGCTATGTCTCACTGATTTACTGACCTGTCTGTCCTCTCTCACCACCTGTCTCGCCTCTAATGCCTGTCCTGTGTATTCCATTTGTGTTCTAGCGACCCCTGTTTGCACAGGTAAAGTTACAACACTGTTTTCTAGGGCATGACCAGGACTATCTCTCTCTCCTGCCTCCTCCTTCCTCTCACCTCCTTTGTTAGTGAGGTAGTCCCTAATAGAGGAGAATAAATCCTCCTGCTCTACCCCAGCCCCCATTTCCCCCTCCTCTACATCGAGTTCCTTTTCAGATGAAATGGCAAAGGCAGAATCCCAGTCGCTTACCCAATCCGAACTAGAACCTTGGCTTCCAGAGCCAGTCTGGTGCCAGAACTGGTCATAAACACTAGCATCATCTTGTCCCTCTGAGGACGGCGAAACAACGTTATTGGAGAAGGTTAAAGGGGTGGGAGAAGGGGAGGTGAGGGGGTGTGGGAGTGGACGAGCTGCGTGGCTGTTGGCTGAGACTAAGGAAGAAGTTGTGGAGTGGTGGTGGGGGGGGTTGGGGATCGAAGTGGGATCCCTCTGGGGGTCGTCACCTTTGACCCTCTCGGCGATGAAAGGCTCCATGATGTCAGAGGCACTGCTGCTCCTCGGGAGGGAGGAAAGGGCGGGGACATCAAGGTCACACGCTACTCCCTGGAAGACCTCAGAGCAGGAGGTGGGAGGGGCCTCGTCGCTCTGGGAAGAGTGGCGCATCCGAGAGGAGCGGGATGTCAGTGTGATTGGCGGGTCCTCGAGGTCTGGTGATTGGGGGGAGATGAAGGAAGGGGAGTGAGGTTAGTGAGGGGTATGTGGAAGCGGATACATGTAAAAGGCACATATACGGACACACACTTTGAAATGGACAAAGACCCAAAAAGAAACCTGAAGAAACAACAACACGTAGAACATAAGCCATAAAACATAAAGTATTACATCACAGTATTATTTCAGGAGTGAGGTCATTCCAACAGCAACTGACTTGTGGTTGCATAATGAGCAACAATAATCCTTTGAAAATGCAGATTGGGCGAGGCAGGCAAAGTCATACCACAAATGCAGGTAAGCCTCAAAACACATATTTTTTTGAATTTCACGAAAACCAAATCTATTGAGTTATGTCCTCTTCTTTAGTGGCATTTATTATGTCCAAATTTGGCAGTTTTCACTTTGATCGGATGTCAAAATGCAAATAAATGGCAACTTTTAGAGAGCTGTAATTATCTATAAAGAGACCATGAGAAAACACAGACCCAAAGTTAACACACAAGTACTCAATAAAGAAAACAATAGTCAGGAAAATAACTGTAGCAGAGAATATAAAAATAAGTAAAATCATCACCAGTGCCTACAGAAAAGGAGTGGAATTAAAAGCCATGCCAAGAATACATGGCATCAAATGAAACATAACACAACATCAGAGAGCTCAATGAGAAGCACGTAGGAACAAACAGAGAAACAACTGCTTGTAATAGGCAGAAAATAGTGCAGGCAGCAGGAGTTTAATGACAGAGGGCCATGCATGTGTGCAGGCAGGTAAGTAAAAGATGCAGGGAACAAGCAAGCAGACAGGGAAGCTGGTAGTACAGAGAGACACACAAGCTTTCTCCAACTACATGTTAAAAACTAATTCTAATTTACAACAAACAATTCGTGAAATATTTCTGAACAAATACCAACTGACAGATGTCATTCTTTGGTATCGGTTTGGCAATATTTCACTCTCTCACAAGCAAAATTCAAATATATCACCAAATGTTACAAAACAATAACCATAATCATTTCGGGAGACTGTGAAGGAGATACGTAACACACAGCATTGAGACGCCAGGCCAACTACAAAAAAATAACTCAACTGCGATGATCCACTTGTCATATGCACAATTCCAAGCAATGCTGAGATTATTGCACAGCTTTAGGAGAATGATGCATCTTTGATCTTCAAGCATTTTCTCAAAATCACACTGACCATCCCTGTTACAGGTCTTACAGGGGAAGGCTGTATGATTCCTGGACCACATGCAAAGTGTTGCTTCAGTAATGACAAATGGAGACGAGAAGACAGACATAAAATTTCAGTTTCTGACAGACGCAGAGACAAGTAAAGTTTCCAGGCAGGCAGGCAGACAGGTAGTGCAAAGAGTGTGTACCTGCCAGCTGGTCGGCAAGGGGGGGTAGTAAAGGGTGGTGGTGGTGGAGGAGGACAGGAAGAGGCGGAGCCAGAGCAGGAGCACTCTTAGCACTGCGGATAAAGGCTGAGGACAGCAGAGAGTCCCCCGTAGAGCAGCTACGCAGGGCTGAAGAGGTGGGAAGAACAGACAGAAGAAGAGACAGAATAAAGGGGGGGGGTGAGACAGAACAGGAAGGAAAGGAGGAAACGAAGGAAACAGAAGAAGGAAGCAAGAGGGGGAAAGAGGGGATTGTTTACGTGACAAGTGAGGTGAAGTACATGGACGTATGTGTGAGGATGGAAAAGCGAAAGGGAGAAAAACATGTCAAAAGAAAGATCAGAAAAAAATTAAGATTAAGAAGAATTATTTAAAAGGTAAAGATAAAGTGTAGTATAGAGGGGTGTTAAAGGGAGGATGTTGAGGGAGGAGACAGGGTTAGCTCTGGAGGAAAGACGGTGAGAGGCTGGGGGCAGATCTCCTCTTAAGACCACGACAGACAGGAGCACTGGATTTGTCCGATCCAGTGTCGAAAAAATGCGACAAAACAACTGCAGACCTGCGAGAATGTTGGTTAGCAAGTGTGGACCCATTCCTCACAGGCAAAGCACAGTTAGACATTGTATATGTGTTGCTAAACCACATAACATGCAGAAACATACAGGCCCAGAGAAGCTGCTGATCTCAGCAATGGTCTTTGTATTTAGGGATATGAAATATATTATCTGGATGTTTTTTATACTTTCTATGTCCTACAGATACCCTGTCAACAGTATCATTTTATTTGGTTGCTTCCTAGAGTCCTCTATGGTATCCACTAAACTATTAACTTTCTTGACCCCGCTCAGTCAGGTTATGCATGTACCATCTACTGTAGTGAGTGGACCTCGATGCATCATCACTGAGAACTGGAACAGAATCTCATATATTGAAACAAATAACATACTGTAATTAATAAAAAGGCTAAATAAATCTAGTGTCTGTAAAAATGTGAACAAAAATACATTTAGCTGTGAGTATTCTAGTTTCAAAGATCCTCGTTGATATGAGCTTTTTAAGCGATATGAGTTGCAGTATTTCAGTATACTGTGGTGTTATGACCATTTCTTTCACACCAATGGCCACAGTTGAAGGCTTCTCATAAACAAGACTCTACAGAGCAGGAGGAATAACAGTAAGCACAAGGGTAAAAGATGGAGGCGTCAAGTCAAATAAAAGTGACTTGAGAAGAAAGAGAAGTCACAGAGCACTAGTTTTCCGCAATAGTGTTCCTGTTCAACCCTCACATGCACAGTGCCTGGCAGTTTGAGTTTTTTTTAGCCTTTTAACTCCTGCACACAGGAGGCCAGTCGTGTAAGAGGATGGATACTGACCTACGGTCTTCTGGCGGACAATACTCCTGGCCTTCTCGATGCCTGGTGAGCCCGCGGTGGTGGCGCTTCGCTGCCTCATGGCTGCCGCCTGGACGGGTTGGTCTCTGCTCCAGCCTTTAGAGAAGGAACGATCCACAATCTGCCGCTGGCCCTCCGAACCGATACCTGGCGCAGGTGAATGGAGAGGGACTACAATCCTCAATGCACATTTAATGGTAATTATTCCAGCACATACGTTACCTCTATCTGCCACCACTGCACTGATATTATGTGTAAAGAAATGTTCCGAGTCTAC
>CALSBV010011913.1:1501596-1522063 GCA_943590825.1 Bovichtus diacanthus
TCCTCCTGTTTCCCCTCTTCCTTTATCTCCTCTACTTCCTCCTGTTTGCCCTCTTCCTTTATCTCCTCTACTTCCTCCTGTCCCCGCTCTTCCTGTATCTCATTCACTTCCTGCTGTTTATCATCTTTCTTTAACTCTTCTATTTCCCACTGCTTTTCCTCTTCCTTTAACTCCCCCACTTCCTCAGTCTCAGTTTCCAAGCCTATAGCTGACCTCAGACCACTTTCATTTAAAATGTATTCCTCAAACCCCGTTGTCAGTCCCTCAGTTTGAACTGGCTGTATTTTGTTTTCTCTGTCGTTCTCAGTTTCTTTCACAGTTTCTCGCTCATGTGCATCGCCCTCACTTTGTGTGGCCTCCTCTTGCTCATGTGGAGACACAGAGTCCATGTCTGCATTGTTTTCCGTCTGTGTTGTGCTCTCACTCATGGCAAACGTTCTTCTCTCTGAGGCATTTTCATGAATAATATCAGTACTTCTAGAAGTAGAATAGGACGATCCAAACTCCTGAGAGTCGCCCTCCCCCTGCTGTCTTAACTCTCCCTGATGTATCTCTGTGTTATTGTCAATCAAAGCAAGTGAATCTAAATGTTCAGCATTATTCCCTTCACCGTCATAACTATTCTCACCCATTTTAACAGAATTATCGGAGGATTCTTCAGCGTTGTCTATCTGATTTGGGATCTCCGCCCCTTCCTCGACCACGTCCTCGGTTTTATCCTCCTCAACCTCGCCTACAGATTGCCCCATGGCGTTTAAATTTAGATCCACAAAACTCACGTCAGGCCCTAAATTGATGTCAGATCGTGTTAAAACATCCTGATCAGTGTAACTTGCGGTTTTAATTTCCTGTCCTGGCTCTCCGTTATTATCCTCACCCTCATTTTCTATTGGTTTGAGCATCTGATGATCCCCCCCTCCCATGGTCTGAGGAGAAATATCTTTTTCATCAAGCTTGGATTCTGCATCTTCAGATAAGACACTATCCTTACTGTCTGAAGTACCTATATCGTTATCACTACTGTCAGCATTTTGGTCTTTTGGAGTTTCTTCCACCTTTGATTCATTCCTAGTTTCTGTCTTTACCTCCTCTATCAGTGCAGGTTGAGATTGACTGGTATCCATATTCTCTTGTATTAAGGTGTTGCCTTCTTCTGTCTCCTTAAACCCGCTTCCTGTACTCTCATCAACTTCACTCTTCTTTTTCCTGAAGCCTAAAATGTCCCCGATGCCCATATCCAGCCAAGAACCTGACGCCGGCTGTTCCTCCTGCTGGATCATCTCCCTGGCCTCTCTTTCAGATGTTGTCTCAAGCCCTGACTCCTGATTGGTCAGGCCAAACCCAAGCGTGCTTGACAGTCCGTTACCTAGCCAATCAAATGTCCCCATCTCTTTCTTGTCCTCTTCGTGTAATTGGCTGCCTTCTAGGTCCAGAGACATCCTCCTACTCCTGAACTTCTCTGCTGGTTCTTCTTCTTGCTCTTTTTCTGTGGAATGATCAGTTTTTTTCTCTCCTCCAAAGCCCAGCCACCCCGTCATGAAAGAATCAGCAGTTTCTCTGTGTTCTTCTGTACTTTCCACAGCATCATCATCAGGTTTTCCTTCTCCTCCCAAGCCCAGCCATCCCGTCACTGAAGAAGCGACAGAAGCTTTGGCCTGCGTCTCTTTTCTCTCATCTTTGTTCTCGCCTTCAGCCACATTGCCAGCTTCTTCTTCCTCTTGAGCCAGACCTAACCATCCTGTCACTGAAGAACCCAGCCAGGAAGAGGGGGCAGACCCACCTTGTTTGTTCAGATCCGCGGGACTCTCCCGTGCTTCCTCTTGGGTCCCAGCAGCAGCAGCAACAGCAGCAGCGTCGCCAGCGTTTTTGTTTTCGTCCTCTTCTGTCGATGTAACGTCAGCTTCCTGTGCTGAAACTGGAGATTCTGTAGAAACATCTGCAGCTGTTGAAGGACTTTCCTTTGTGTCATCACCGGTTTGGGTGCTTTCTGACTCCTGGTTTTGGACTTTCTGATCAGCATGATCATCTTTATCATCACTGTCCAGATGACTGGAGTCAATGGGGTAACCAAACTCATCCATACAGAAGAAATCAGATGCCTGAATGAGGAGAGGAAATGAGAAATAAGGCTTTAGTTTTGAACAGATTAAACAGCTACTAATTCAGGGTTAAATACTATACCATATTCCACTGTTTATTAACTATTTATTCAATTTATTTTACAATCACCGGCCATGTGAAAGAGTATGCTTTGTTCAAAGCGGCTAGTCCGAAGAGCTACTTAAATCAAAACCTGTTTACCTGTGTTTGCACTACTTTCTCCTTAGTAGCATAAACCTGCTCCTCTTGCACTGCATCCTTTCGGAAATAGCCAAACTGTTTGTCAATCTGAAACCAAAAGGAAGCAGAGCAGCCATCATGGTTCTGTAAAGCCACAGCAGCATTTTGGAAGAATGGAAGGAGGGAGCAAAACGTGCACACACACTCATCCTCTGCAGGAGGAGAGGAAATAAAGATAAAGTACATTTTTCTAGGGCTGCTCCCTCTAATTGGCTGTTTGGTCTTATTAGACGAAGATTTCTTGAGACGAATAGTCATTTTTCAATGCTTTTTTCATGCTGAATAACTTATTTCCAAGGAATTTATGAGCTCATGTCTGGTGAATACAAGATTTAAAGTGATGCGTTCAACTAATCGATTAGTCGACACAATCATATGAGTGTTAAGTAGACTAAGAACTGCATCAGCCCTACGTGTCTAAGCTTTCTTTAAAGGTTTTCCTCTTCCTTTCAGAGTCCTTTGCAGTGTCAGCGATGAATACATGTATAGCTAAGTGATGCAAATGAAAAAGTCATGATGTTAACAGCTGTAGTCCCATCAGAAAAGAGGCTTTAACTGTGAGCCTGATTTCCCCATAGCACACATTGTACAAGAACTCTTAGTTAAATATGATACTTGGAAATACAATATTTGACTGTTAAAAAAGCGATTCTCGATGGATTTAGTATCACAGTGGTTCTAGCTCTTTTATCTTTATACCAAATACCTGCATCCGCTGCAGTATATGTGCGCTTATGCGAAGATGTTTGTACACAAAACACACACAATCACTTAAAGTCAATTTTGTTGACTTTTATTTCTGTTATTTTAAAAACTGACATATTTTGGAGTTGTGTTTGCTGTGCATTACATTCTGCTTTGAATAGAGAAGAAGGCAGACAGAAAAGCTAACAGATGGAAGTGTCAGACTCACACTGCCTGCCCAGAGATCTTCCCTTCTTCCGGTCAGTTTGTGGTAAACAAAGATGGTGTCTCCCCGTCTGAAGTTCAGGAAACGGCAGTCCTTACCACGGTGGTCCCCGATGGCATGCACTCTGCTCATCAGGCCTACACACAGACACGGGCACACACACACACACGCACACACACACACAAACACTATTTGTGATACAAATAGAAAATGGCTCGATAGATTAAATATATGGATACAACCATTAAATGTAAACATTTTCCCCTGTATTGGTTTTCATGTGTTTCTTTGTTTTTTTTGGATTGTTGTCTACTTAAAAGTTCTTCTGATTTTGTGTGCTTATTGTTTTTCTAAATTATCTTAGCTTAGTTTACTTTTCTTTGCAAGTTTTCTTTTTGTCATTGTTTTTCCGGTCCGGTCCGGTCCGTTGTATAATATATACATATATATAATAATCATATTTTTTTTTTATCATCTGGATTTTATGCAGTCTTATATGTGTGTGTGTGCAGATAAAATGAATAAATAAATGAAAAAGGAATGAAAAATAACAAAATAAATAATTATCGTCATAAAGAAAGCTTTGAAAACAGACTTAATTATATATAAAGTAGCCTATAATAAACTACAATGATATATTAGCCGTTTAAAACTTACTTTCACACTCAGAATCTCCACAGATCTTGTAGTCGGACAACAATCCCAGACTGAAGTGAGGTAAAATCACAAAAACTATTCCTGTACCCAACAGGATTGTGTAAACCTGTGAAACAGCCATTCTTGTTGTTTTAACAGGAGCGTATCAAGAGAAAATGTCCATAATAAATCCAAAATAACTCCGGCCAGCTGTGCTGGCAAGTGGACATTGCCTCTAAGCTGCTGCCGTCAGGAAGACTCAATAGTAAATGAGAGAGCTGAGATAAGATATAAGGATAGCGTGAGGATAATCATTAACATCCTGGATCCAGGAGCTGCCCGAAATACAAAATGTTATCTTGGTACTGGTCAAAGGTTTTTATTTGATTTGATTTTAATTCAATATTAGAGACACATTTCTACAATTGACATTTCAACATAAAATAAATAAAACGAACAGGGTGACACAGAATTGTGTTGGCAAGCTTAAACGTGGGTTTTGTGGACTTCACCCTTTATCTGAAAACACACATTTATCCACTGTTCGTTGATTTTAGAAAGAAAGACACACACACACACACACACACACACACACACACACACACACATTTATCTACAATGTAGATAGATGTGTGTCTGTGTGTAGATTCTACATCAATGAAGCTCAGCTAGAGCAAGTACACAGGTTTAAGTTCCTGGGTCACAACCTGACATGGTCACCACATATCTCCATTTTGGAGGGAAAAAAACTCAAAAAACGTCTGTATTTCTAAAGGAAACTTAACAAGTTTAAAAGTTTATTTTAAGGAGAAACAATAGAAAGCATGCTGACATCATTTCTCGGGCTGTGACTTAACAACTCATCCTCCACACGCCAAACAAAAAATAGTTTTCTGCTTTTTATCAACAAACTGGGACTATGACTTAATTTCTTTGCACAAACCAGTGTTGTACTGTACAATGACAACACATTTCATTGAACCTTCCAAAAGATTACAACACGTGTGGCGTTTATCACCATGACGACCAACGACGCGCACAAAGACGACGTCATCATTTCGCGTTTCCAATCAAGATGGCTTCCTCGCTGGTGAGTAGGTTTTACCACCTGTAAAACATTGTTTTGGTCTGGGTTTTTTTGTTACAAGTCGGCGCTTCTTTCGTACTTGGCGACATTTACCCCATGTTTGTTGGTAGAAATTAGCTTATAATTGGTTTGAAAATGAAGTCGGACGTGGAGGAGTTAATGCCGAGGCTGCTGCCCGTTGAGTTTGGAGCCGGTGCTGAAGACCTGGACCTGAATGGACCGCCGAGAAACCCCCGGGAATATCTCCGACAAGTCCAGTAAGTTCACTTCTAAACCGCAGACAAACTCCCCTTTAACCGTTTGGACAGTTTACGCTGATACCGCCACCGGAAATAGTTTAAATATGGTGGCTAGTAGAGGGCTTATCAACTAGCTTCATTTGTCAAAGTCAGAAAGTGCAGTTTGACTGACAGCCAGTATTGCAATGAATGAAGTCAACTTCCCTCGCAAAATAAAGTACCATGGCTGTCAAATTGTACTTATCTTTATTTTGTTTCTCAATTTCTGATATATATGTATAGATAGTGCGTCACTTGCGCGAGGCTATTTGTTTTATTTTTCTCCCCTTTTTTTCTCTTTTGAAAAGCATTTATTTCACATAATTTGACATAGTATCTGTATAACTGCAAGTAGACTCACATAGCCGTGTGCACACTTAAAACAGAAAAATAAATGGCAGTACTTTTGATAACCATTTTACAACCTGGCTCTTCCAGAGGGTTTCTTTAATAACGTTAACTTTGAATTATTTACATTTGAACATGGGAAGCTTTCCCCTTGGATATTACAATCACAAGATATTCTATCAAGTCTGCTAAAGTCTGATACAAATCCTTACAAATTATCTTTGGACTTTTAGGGAAAATGACAACCTTTCCATATTATATATTATTTCTATCCATTCATCAATGGTGGGTGGGGTTAGCCACTTTCCTGTGACAGCCTTTTTGCTTGCTGCCAGAAGTATTTGTACCAGTTTTCTTTATTGATCATTGATGTATTTGCTTTTCATCAGGTTGGAGGCGTCCCTGTGTCCAGAGGTGGTGGTCGCTCAGATTGACCCCAAGAAACTGAAAAAGAAACAAACAATTAATGCCTCTGTGAGTAAAAGTACACTGTGAGGCACACCATTTCAAATAGACAAAATATACATGTAGTGCAGTTAATTATCCCTTTTTGATATAATTTGTTCTGTTTTTTAATTTGAGTAATTTTGTGTACGGTAAGAATAAATCATCAGTTTAAGTATTTTGTTTTTAAATATAAAAATTAAATCCAGTCACTATTTTATTGATAGTCAGGCTGCTTACATAAAGTATAAAATGAGCGACCGGGGACACATGGATAATGTTAGCATGTATTCCTTCAGTAGTCTGAGTGTCTCGAGTGTGTTCTGTGTTTCAGGTTGCAGGATGCCATGCTGCTCCAGTGGGTTTCTCCCCCAGCCTCAATTGGCAGCAGCACCAAGTCAGTAACTTCTCAGATGTCAGACAGGTAAACTAAAACGCATAAACCAACTTCCAGGTCTTTAAAAATAAAAATGTTTTACTGGAAAGGTTGAATCCATTTCACAGGATAATAAAATAATGGTGTTTTTGCGTTGTCTTCTGTAAGGGCATGTATGTTTACTACATGATCTGTTTTCACAGTCAATCTGTTTGCGGGTTCTGCATTTTGCTTTCAGAGCATCGCAAAGAACCGGAATCACTGGAGCAGCCACACTCTGGATGACAACGTACTGATGGTGAGGAGACGGCGCGGTGCCAAAGCTCATTCGATTAGTTGGAGTCAACTGATTACCATCAGTCTAGTCTGAGCAGAATGCTGATCAATAGACATTTGATAAACGTATAAGATGGGGCAAACTGAGTAAGATATTTAGCATTTGTTATAAATGACCGTCTTGTGTCCTCCAGCCGAAGCTAACGGATGAGGAGGGCTGGAAGAGATTTTGTTTTGGAGAGACGGTCTATCTGGGCACTTCGTCCTGCCACACAGATGGAGCTGAACCAGAGCCAGCACTGGACTATAGCAAGGTGGTATGAACGTGTGTTTGCGTAGCGAAAAGGATGAATGAACTATTTGTCATTTTCTAATGGTCAGGTAATCAGCAAAATGTATAAAGTTTGAAGAATATTCTTAAAAAAATTGAAATTTTAAACTAAAGTCTATACTGATCAGTTACATGTGTAACATTTTTATTAATTATATAAGAGCATGTAATATAATAATCAAAGCATGTGTCTGTGCTCAGGTGGGCTTCCCTCCCTTCCTCAGCATAGTCAGCAGACTGAACCAGGTAAATGACGTCTTCAGTGAAACATGATCTCACGCTGAACCAGCTCAGCAGTCTTGACTATTTGTTTTCTCCCATGTGTTTACAGTCCACAGTGCTGATGGTGTTAGAAGTTCTGATCTGCTGGTTCGAGGAAAACGACTTTGTGCCACAGTTGGTGAGTTTAGTTTTCCAAATCACTCCACTTTTGTCAATTGGTTGGCAACACAATGGACTGCGTTTTATATAGCGCTTTACAACGCATGCCAACAAGCACACCTTCATACGCTGACGGGCTGCTCTGCAAGGTGCCATCCCGCTCATCAGGGGCGGTTAGAGGTTCAGTGTCTTGCTTAAGGACACGTCAAAACTCTCTGCTGGAGCCTGGGATCAAACAGATTTTCCCTTTTTGAAATATGAACGGTTATGTTTTTACTGAATAATTCTGAACGTGTTGGGTTTCTTGTGTGACTGTATCACCTGTTAATTTGTCACAGGGTCGCTGGTTGTATGCTTTGTTGGCCTGCCTGGAGAAGCCTCTGCTGCCTGAAGCCCACTCCTGCATCAGACAGCTGGCCAGGAGAAGTGCTCAGCTCCGCAGCACGCTGGTAGGATTCACTTTCTACTGCTGGACTCGAGCGGTGTTAAATCCAAAATTTGCAATTTTTGCTTCATTTTGTCTATCTTTGGAGGTACGGTACTCTAGTGTATCTCTCTCAGCGCATTCTGTCAATGTGTCAGAAACAATAGATGGAGACCTGGGGGACCCATATATCATTGCATTCTTATTTCTGCACTTTTAAATGTGTACTGTTCACACAGCAAGGACTGTTTCTGATTCCACAGGAGAGTCAGGAGGATGACAAACTTCCTGCCCTCAACCTGCTCATCTGCCTTGTAGCCCGGTATGTGCCAGTCTGTTACATAACATTTAATATAGCAGGGCTGTCTGTATTGATGGTCTTTTAGAATGAAAGAGGAAAAACCCATTTAAAAAGAAACACCTGTGCATGAGGTGAGCAGGCCTAATAAGAGTTTGTGGGCCACACTACCAATATCCAATTTGTTTAGAGTTTGATTATACCAACATTACAATTTGAATGATTTCATATGCCAGATATATTTGTGTTTAACACGGTTTACATGCAATTCTGCTAATTTCCTGCAGATACTTTGAGCAGAACGACCTGGCAGACCAGCCGGAGTGAACCATTGACCAGTATCAACACATTAAGGGGGCTCTAACTGATACAGCAGAAACCTCAGAAAACTTATGGACACTTAAAACCAGTGGAGATAATTTAACATTTCCAAGGACAACAGTGCAAGTAAGCATGTGAAGAGCTGTGGTGATTCTGCACGATGAAACCTGAGGACAGAACCAAAGGGACTGGATCTGCAACCAAAAGTATAAGATGATCATTGTTGAATTGAGTTCTGAAGTTTATGGATTTTTTTTCCTAATAAACTGTTTTGTGGGATAACTACTTGTGGACATTGTTACAGCCTCTCCACCTAGTTACAAATAAGTTATTTTTCACTAGTCAAATGGCACAGTAATAGGTCCAACACAAGTTACAGATGAAAAATAACAATTTATTCACCCACAGGATGAATGCGTGACCTTGGTGACGTCAAGCAGTAGTCTAGTGGTCAGGCTTTCAAATGGGACAATGGAAGGTTGTGAGTTAAATACCAGGCTGCCACCATTGAGCTCCTGAGCAAGGCACTTAGCCCTGAGTTGCTCCAGGAGACTGTCCCTGTAGTTAGTTCACTTTAAGTTGCTCTGGATAAGAGCATCTGATAAATGACCTGTAATGTAAAGCTCAGGTCACACTGCTTACAGACTAATGACCAAACACCTCAAACATGGTACGACTGCAACACCTAATAGTTTGGGAGCTTCCAGAATGAGACCCACATTTAGTCTTAAAATGCAGACTTTAAAAATAATGCAGCATGCATTAATTCACATTTTGTCAACCATCTTGATAATTAGATGTCAATTTTAAAAAGAGATTAAAAACATTCTCTAGTTGTAGCTTTTGAATGTAAATGAGGATTTTTGTTTGTCCAGCATTGTAAATTACAAGGTACCTCAAACTCTGGTATTGGTAATTTAACAGACCAAACAATTAGTGGAAAATAGTCAGACTAATTGAGACACAAAACACATTTCCACCAATACCTCACCTTTATTTTGAAGCAGATTTTCAGTTGGTACAAAAAAATGGAAAAACACTTTCAAAAACCAGCATTTGAGCAAATCACATGTACCCATGTTATGAAGGTACAAGGGCCTTGACATTGATCAAATAGAGGAAATAAATGAGGATTAACAGCGTTGCCACATCAACTTAAAAAAACACTACTGTACGTGGTTATGTAATAGTTACTCCTACCATAACCACCAGTACCCCAGCCTGTGGCATGATCAAGAAGGAAAACATTCAACACCATCTCATAGTGCCACAAAGACCTTTTTAAAAGCCAAATGTCAGGACGAAGATAAAATGACAGGACTAAAAATAAAGTCTCGATTGGCCTCGCTCGTCTCAACCCGTTTAGTAAGGAGTCCGAATTAAAGACAGATGCACCACTGACTAAAAGTCCAGCTAACTTTTCTTTTGCCAAAAAAAAAAAAAAAAGAGAATTAAAACCAGTCATCCACCGTTTCAATTCCTTTCTGACAGAATTATAAATCCCTACACAGAGAAAAAAAAAATCCTGTTAAAACCTCAAAAGGCCTTTATGTGGAGCTTAAGAGAAATCGCTAGTTTAAAAATTCTTCATGTGTCATTAGGTAAATAGTTGTTTACCACACACAGGCTGAATGAGAACCAGATTAGCGTCTCTTGTCCTTCCTGTCTCTATCTTTATGCTCCCTATCGCTGCGGGACGACCTGCCCCTCCCTTCCTCGCTCCTTCTCTTCTTCCTCTCCTTGGATGCCTTCGAGTCCCTCCCTCCTCCGCTACTCCCGCCTCTCTTGCGGTGACTCCTCTCTTCTCCTTTTTTCCTGTCCCTCGCTCTATCAGACGGCCTCCTCTTGCGCTTACCGCCGTCTCGGCTGCGACTTCGGCTGCTGTTGGACGATGAGGATGAAGAGGATGATGATGACGAAGAGGAGCGGCTGGATCCGGAGGAAGAGGACGAGCTTCCGCTGGACGAGGAGCCCGAGGAGGAAGAGGAGGAGCTTTTATTGTGAGTGCGGCCCTTCTTTGGCTCCTTTTCCTTCTTCCTCCCTCGCCCACCATCCTCTTCCTTCTTGGAGGGTGCAGGCGTAATGCTGGGGGCCTCCTGAGAATCAGCTGGTTTTTGGGGAGCTTCGGCCCCGTGTTTCCCTTCCACAGCCTGGCTCTCAGCTGCCGAGTTCATGACCTCTAGGCCTGGCAGGATGACATCCTGCCCAGGCGCCGCAGGGGCTGTTTGGGGTTCTGGGGTTAGACAGGATCCCTGGGTCTCAGAGGACTTTACTGCTGGTTCCCCTGCAGTGAGGCTGAGCTGGGGCTGCTGGCTGCTGTCTGGTGCTTCTTGGCTGGTTACAGTTGGTTCAGATGACTGGGTGTCCTGGGTCTTTTCATTTTGGAGGTCTGCGTGTCCCTGTTTCCTCTCCGCTTCTCCCTCCTCTACCATAACCCTGTCTTGCTTCTCTGGCCTGCCCTCCACCTCCTCTGACCCTAGACTCTCCTCCTTTTCTCCCTTCTCCCCCCTTTCCGCTACAACTTTAACCCCCTCCTCTCCTTCCTTCTTCTCCTCCCTCCCCTCCTCACTCAACTCCATCCCCTCCACCTCTTCCTCCACCTTCTGCAACACTTCCTTCTCCCCTTCCTCCCCCTTGTCCTTATCTGTCACTTTTTTACCCCCCTCCATCTCCTCCTCCTCCTCCTCATCATCCTCCTCCTCCTCTTCCTCCATCTCTACATCCCCCTTGTTACCTGTCACCTTGACTACCTGACCTGCTGGCTTACCCTCCGCCGAGTGGTCCGTCCCTGTTGCTGCCGTGTTGCCATCCTGGTCTCTGTTTGGCTGTCGCCGGGGGCGGGACTCCATCTTGCTGAGGTGTTCGGCAAAAGCCTCACGCCTCTCCTCAAACACAACTGTCCGGAAAAACAAAACCGAAAAACCAGAGGTTACAAAGTGAAACACGCAAATCTGTCAAGAAACTTTCATCTCTCAAACATTGGCAAGATGTTCCAAAAGAAGAACCCTACTCACCATTGAGTTTCTTGGTGGAGTCGTCGAGGAGTTTCTGCGTGGCGGAGCACATTTTCCCAGGCACGTAGAAGATATGAGGCTTGGTCTTGGTACGAATGTATTTCACCAGAAAATTGTTGTGGCTGGTCCACTCCTCTTGCTGTCAATGGAGGAAACAGAAGGTTAAAAACTGGCAACGTAAAAACTCTTAACTTTCTTTTATATACAGTCACTAACAAACCATGACACAATACATCTGCATTCCTTATTGCTGCTAATAACCAGACTGAAACTGACATTTTTAAGTTTCAAAAAAGACATGTAGATATTCCAAAAAGACATGTAGATATTCCAGTCACATCTCCAAATCCTTTTATTTTCAGTTTTCAGTCTGTTGTTTCTACTGGCTCTGAAATGGCATTTCTTTAAAAAGTATTTTCTTACCAGCTGAGCCAATTCCACTTTCTGCTCCAGTAGTCTCAGCTCAGTCTGTTTGGCTCTCCTCTCTTCAAACAGCTCCCTCTTATCAGTCTCCACCTTCTTTTTCTCAGCCTCAGCCTGAACCTCAAGCTTCTGCTCGATCTCTGTACGTCGCTTTTGCTGTGGGGTCAAAAGATGGACAGATGCAGAATTAAGGAGAGGAAGAGTTAACAGTTGTGGTGCACAACCATCAAATTATTACCCCGCGTATTGTTTAAATACTGTCAGCATTTTTGTAGATGCTATGGTGAACACAATGGACACTATGGCTGTGGTTGCATCCATAAAGTTTCATTTTTAAAGTCAGAGCACATTAATTAAAAACACATTATTTTTCAGTGACAGATTAGCTAAAAAAGAAATAAACATGTAAAAAAGAAAGCATAACTGGATTAAAATGTTTCAGGGGCATTTTGTTGTCCTTGTTGGATGTCATTAGCGAATATGAAGAACATTTCTTAATCTACTTTTCTTCCCCCTCAGGAAGACTGCTCATTTGCTTAGCCTGCCCTCCTCAATGGCAGCTTAACAGTTCACTAGTAATTTGGATACATTTTCCTCACCTTATCTGTTGAGACGTTGGACTCCTGTTTGAATTTTTGCAGGGTCCCCATGAGCAGGCCGAACATACGCCGATTCCTTAACAAGTAAACGCAACTTCAATTTTTTGGCTGTACCATCAATAATATTTTCCCTTAGGTCAAGATTTTCTTTTTGTGCCATTCCCCCACAAAACTAGGCATGGAACGATATCAAAATTTGATGTCACTATTATCCTGGCCAAAATGATGGCGATTCACAATATTATCCCAATAAATAAAATGTGCTTTAAAATAGCACTACAGCAAAAATAAAAATGTATTTTTTATTACATCACAAATGAGACATCTTTTTAGTGAACATTCTTTGAAGTGAAAAACAAACAAAAAACATTTTAACTAATGTCCGTTCTTTCTTACATAATAATTCCTGTATTTATTTCTCTGCATGATAGCGAGCTAGAATGCTTTTTCAAGTCACTCACGCAAGAATATTCACGGTTATCCCGATAATGGAAGTTCACCATGATCAACTTATTGAGAGTATTTTTTATCTGATGTGCAGCTCATGTTGGCCTACCTCTGTTTGCCCCTCTCATCCATGGTTTGATCTTGAATGAGGTCTCTGCGTGTTCTCTCCTTGGAGGTAGCTACTACGGACGACTGCAACGCCGGCTGAGGGAAGAAGACACACATGAAAGAGAGCAAACCAATGCGTGTCCATTTGTCTTTCAAAACACTTAATGTCTTAGCTTCCTCTTTAAAATGTGACATTTAATGATAGCCGATTTTTGACAGGTTAACTGACGAGACGAGAAAATTCGGTCTGAAGTTTTTGCTCTACCCTAAACGCATCAAATGCTAACCTTTCCCCCCCCCCACAGAAGAGATCAAATCTTTATTCTTACCCTTTTGACATCGTCATCATCCTCGGCGTCGCTGTCGTTGCGCGTGTCTCTCCTGGCCCTCTGGTCCCCTGCCAGCCTGCAGACACACGCAAAAAGATAAGACACCCGTAAGAGACAGACACTTCACAATCTATGCAAATATAGCAGCTGCTGTGGCTGTCAGCTGTGTTAATTGAGGCCTCAAATCTGTCATGTGAAAAACCAAAGTGATTCAATAACATACGAAAAAATTAACAGAAATAACAGAAGGACCAACAAAGTGGAGGTGGGCCGAGGAGTAGCATCCCTGCCTTGTGTGTGGTTGCATTTCAGATTTTTAAAAAAGGTTAATTCTACAATTACAGCATCATTTCTGAGAATCTCAAATCTCCAAGTAAAAATGTATATTGTAACTGAAATATCCCTCATTGAATCGATATTGAGAATCAAATCCGAACCTTGTGAATCGGAATTGAATCGGTAAAGCAGTGGCGATACACAGCCTTAGTTAGCTGCACGTAAATATATTTTTTTTTAAAAAGAAGAAAATCCCACCTAAGCAGGGCTCCTTCGATGTCCCTCTGCTTGGCAGGGGGGCCGCCGCTTCCCATGTCAGAGAGACTACGCCTGGAAAAGGACAGAGACAGTGGTTAGACGTAAGCAGGCACTTTATAACAATCAACTCCGACTCAAGATATAGATAAAGATATTCATGCCAGTAACAGCAAATGAATTGTGGTGTAGTATTTTCACCTTTATATATTAAAAACTGATTTTATATATGGCCAAAACACACAAAAAAAAAATACATCATTGTACAACTATTGAGTGCATTGTACACTCAGTGGCCAGATTATTAGGTACATCTGGCTAAAACAAATACTGTTTAACAGTCTGCAAAACATCCTACCATGATGTTCAGTTGTATTTTAAACTGTTTTAGAGAGGTGATGATTTAATTTCATGGTGCCTTTGGAAGTTGTAGTTTGTGATGCAGTTGAATTGTATAGTTCTATATAAAAAGGAGGTGTTCAGATTACCATCTTAATATTTTGTTTCTCATTCATTCATTGTTTTTTATTCATGTAAAACGAAATCTACCAGGCAACAGACAAGTCTACAATTTAAAACATGTGTAATGCTTTTTAATTCCACAGCCTCACACCTCTGCTGTAGTGTAGTGTGTAGTAATCATGTGAACCAATTCTACAGATTATTGCTTCCATCAATTGCGTGCCAAGGTGTGGACCAAATTAAATCAGCCTGTTTTGCATACTTTGCATGGCTTGCAAGTCATTAAAGAGCACCATCCTGAATGAAAAATAAACGCCGTTGGACTTATCCATCTAACGTTGGACCACAGCTTTACCTGAGCAGGTTCATTCCTCTGCCTCTACCTCCACCGGGGCCTGCCATGGGGCCGCCGAGCCGACGGACTTGACCCGGTCTGTAAACACAGCAAGAAACAAAAGTCAACACAAAACCAAAACCCGTTCTCTCCATTGATTCAGCTCCGACATAAATGTGTGTATTGTTCTCTTGGTAATGAGCCACTAGCCATTTGATATTACTAAACGGGGCATCAGGACGACGCATGCAGGGCCTAGCAATGGTTGGCCTACTACGTATGTTATTCCACTACAAGTGTAAAACCTGTTCTTCATTCCGGGGCATGTTTATTACTTTTGTGCGGGTAATAAATCAGTTTAGACATATGTGTGGGTTAAGCTCGCACAAAACAATCCCAGAAGGTGGTAATGTTTGCTAACTAGCTAACCGACTCATGCTAGCATGTGTCGCTAGTCATTTGAATGCTAGCAAGTCGGTTAGCTTATCACTAGAAATACGCCATCATTTAAAAAACCACTCGTGCTTTTTTCTTCTTTCTTTTTTACCTTGACTCATTAGGGTCACGTCCCGTTAATTTACGAATATTATCGTCCACATTTTTCAAGCTTTGCTTTGCTTTTTCCAGCTGGTCTTGCAAGCTCCGCACCACCACCGCCATCTTGCTTGCAGTTAGCGCGAATCACGTGTTTTTTCTTCTTCTTCTACCTTCACTCGCTCTTCTTTTACCCCTTCGAATTACTGGCAGCTGTCAAGCGAGGTTGCGGTGCATTACCGCCACCTGCTGCTCAGGTGTCCTCCTACAAGCAAAAGCTGAAACAAATGTCACAATTTACTTTGTCAAAAATGTTTTTCCCCTCAACGTTAACATCTATGATTAAAGTGAACAAGACTGTACCAGCATGTTTCTACCTGTTATATTTCCTGACAAACAACTAAAGGGAAGCAACGTATTTATCATCAAATGTCATAAAAGCATTGAAGAATAATTTAAAATAGTAAAAGGAGACTCCTTTCATACTATCATGAAAACAAACAAAAAATAAAATATTCTATATTCATACACACACAAATATACGCATAAACACGATATTTAACAGATTCCCCCTTAGACTCATAGTCTATGGTAATTATACCAATTTAAGTCACAGTAACTGGAAGATGGTATTATTAGAATTATTATGACTTTTATTTAATTATTTTTTGGCCTTTTATGTTTTACATATATGTATCATATCGAGTTCTGTACATCACCTTGTTTTCTTAGTCTGTCCTTGGTTATTTCTTCCCCGTTCCTATCATTGTTGTACCTATGAAGTCCATACTGTTTTGCATCAATAAAAAAATAAAAATAAATAATAAAAAAGGAATGATGGCTGTTTAACTGGATGTTGTTACCTATAAACAGTTAAACAGTGGTGCACAGTAACTAACATTTACTCAAGTAAAGTACTTACAGTTTTGAGGTATTTGTACTTTACTCGAGTATTTCCATTTCTTCTTACGTTATACTTCCACTCCACCACAATTCAGAGGCAATTCCGATTAAAAACGTTTTATTATGTGTTATGTTAGGTTAAGATAAACTGTATTGACCACACTGAAGCTACCCAGCAGTATATATAGTGAAAAAAAAACATATATTATTATATATATTATTCTGAAATGGGCCGTTGTGCAGAATGAGTGCTTTTACTTTTGGTGCTTTTGGTGATGTTACTTTTGTACTTTAACTTCAGTAACATTTTGAATGCAGGACTTTTATATAAGTAACAGAGTATTTTTACACTCTGATATTACTGCTTTTACTTTTAACATAAGGAACATCTGACAAATAATTGCTGATTGTACAAAACAATCAAAATAGTTGACACATGCCCTCACAAGACAAAGTTACAAGAAATGTTTCTTAAATTATAGTGTGACACTACATATTGTGACCCCCCAAAGGAGAATACACATATTTATATTAAATCTGTTTTCAGAGATTTGTAAAATATGTGTTTGTGTTTATCTTGTATTTAGAGCAGAAGAGAACACAGTGTGTTTTATTTCCCCTGAGTCACAGTGTTCAGGCGTACTTTCTCCTCTTGGCAGCCAGGTTCTGTGTGCCTGCCCGTCTCTTTTGAGCCACATCTCAAACCACGGTGAGCTCTAAACTGTGAGTCCAAGATTGAAAACAAAGCCCCTTTGAGTCCTGCTCTTGTAACTCTTGAATATCAAAGTGGGAACCAAGCATCAAACAGCATTTCATTTCCTGGCTCATATCTGCATGTAGCAAAGCTGGATTTCTGCAGCTTCACTGATGATTGCTCTGTGTGTAGAGTGCATCACGATATTTACTTTTCTTGTGGCACAATGCTGTTGTATTTGTTTGGGAACTCACAGATTTGTGTGCATGTGAGTGGTAAATGCACAGTGCGCATGCACATATGTAATGTATTTGATGTATAGTCCGTATTTGAAGCGTTGAGCTGCAGGGAAGCCTATTTGTTGAGGTAAACTATCATTAAAGAGAAAATAATCCGCCCAAAACCACAACATAACAATCTTTTTTTTTTACTACATTTAAAACATTTTTGAATTTCAGCATTACCCATGTCAGATTTATTTATTTTTTATTCTAAATGTTTCGATGAGTTACTGTAGAACATCTGGAATATGCAGCTTTTTTTGTGGTAAAGGACAAATTAAAAAGACTGATCAGTTATACACAGTCTATTTATACCATCTGGTGTCTGTTCAGTTTTGAAAATGTATTAAAAAAAATTGATGATACTCTCAAAATAATATCTGTATCTTTACGTCATCTCTAAAATTCGGAAGAGTATTAAGGCCAGGCAAAAGGAGAAAAATGAGATGAGTGAGATTTTTTTATCTTATTTTGCATTTCGAAAATAATGTTGAAATGTGTAGAATAAAGTTGACATTTCAAGATAAAAGTGTAGCTTTTGAGAATAAATCAGACTACTAGATCATATACTGAAAGTTCAACTTTATTCTCGAAATGCTAAATAAATAAATAAATCGTCCTCTTCTCATTTCTGCCCTTATGACTGGCCCTGATACTCTTCCGTCGTAAGACTATTATGAGTTGCAACAATACAAAAATAATGAATAGTCATTTATTAATAATTTCTCCCAGCCCAGATACTGACACACCTCAGTGAAGTTGAGCAAGTCTTTGGTATTACTCAACATTCTGCCGTCACCTCATGTTTGTTAACCCCATGGTAACTGTGGGACACACAAAAATGTGTTATTGTTTCAGCTGAATTGCATAACAACGTGATAATCTCATTACCCAGATGCGAACAAGCTCTTTGTCCGAGATTTGAACAAAGCAGGAAACTAAAACATTTAGCAGTGAGCCTGTTTCTCGGTTGCGTCTGCAAGATTTATACATTCATATCGTCAAGGCTACTGATGAGATAAATAGTTAGTGAAAGCGAAAGGATTTAGCCTTTTGTCACATTAAAGAAAGCGAATAGAGCTGCAGCCTTTATCCACAGCTTTCAGGTGTGGATCAAGGCTGCGTCATCGTTATTCTTTTCGACGGCCTCCATGTTTTTTTTTTTCCCTAAATGAAACGTGATAATTTTGCTCAAATGAAAATCCTCCACTTGAGCACTGAAATGCCTTATTATTAAATAGATAGGAAGGTAAGTACCATAGGTTGGCGTTTTCTCTTGAAATATTTCGTATTATACGTCTTATATCTGTATTATCTTTAATTTCTACTGATTAAAAAAGTGTGAGCACAGGGAAAACCCTCATTCTCCCTGGTGTGTTGCTTTCAGTATCCGTGTCTTCCATTTACCTCCTCTCACTCTACTCATCACTAACCAGCACTTTTTCCTGCATTTCTCATCGGTGTGTTGTCATGGTGACAGTGGTTGAATCTCATTTGCAAGTGTTTCATGTTGCCCTCTCACCAGGGAAAGCCCTGCACTGCAGTGATGTGTTGCCACTCCTTTCCTTTGAGAAGAGGTCAGTGTTCCCTCCTCATCAAATGTCCTCCATCAGATGGAGTCGGTTTCCTGTAACCACATAACGTATTGTACATTTTCGATTGTGCTAAATAACCCTCTAAACAACGTAGTGACATGTTTCTTAAACCCAGAGAGGTTAGGGAATCTTACCAGTGTATACCAGCGCAACCGCAAAGTGAAGCCAATGCAGAAGTGCCATAAAGCTGTATTATATCTAATGACCAGCAGGAGGCGACTCCACTGGTTGCAAAAAGAAGTCTGATTGTATAGAAGTCTATGAGAAAATTACACAATTTCTCCTTTTATTCATTACCACAGTAAACATTTTTCTAACAAGTTTATGGTCTCAATCGCTGGTTCGAGTCTTCAATACAGAATAATGTTCATTTAGAAAATGATGGTCCCATTTAGAGTAAAATAGACAATAAAGCAGGGTATGCTTTAGGGCGTGGCTACCTTGTAAATTGACAGGTTGCTACCACGATGTCATCCGTGGATGTGTCGAAGCTAACCCCAGATTTTGCAAAAACTTTCGTGAGAGTCGCTGCCTGACGACCGATCCCAACATGAGTTTCGTAAATCTTGGGTAGACACCACAGTTGTCCAGTTTGGGGGTCTTAGAACTTTAACCATTTCGTAGTGTTTTTCACTTCATGAAAGTTAATTGTAAAATTTTAGTCCCTTGAAAATGTCTTGCTCAGTGTTCGGTTGTACTTAGCTCCACCCTTTCGTGTCACTTATGGTGTCAAGATGGCGACAGCTACATTGCAAAACTCAAGGAATCAAAACTGTAGTCCACAAACCAATGAGTGACGTTGTGGTGACGACGTCCATTTCTTATATACAGTCTATGGTGTATACTGCTGAAGATGGAAACAGGAGATAAATAAGACAATGGAAGCAAACAACTTTTTAATGCTTTTATTCATTGACTAAAAGAAGAGAAGCATTCATTCAACATTAATTCAAATCAACATTCGGCAGGTTGACCCCTCAAGTGTAAGCCATCGGTCAGTTAAGAGGTTTTACATGGAGGTTTGTAACGTCCAACACTGTTCTCTAAGATAAAATCTGTCCTCTCAGCTGGAGAGGACTCTTTCCCTGCAGACTAAAACAAAACAAAAAAAACAGCTGGAAAAGTTTCAAATCTGAGCTTTGTATTACTTCAGATAAAAATTTTCTTCACTCTACTAAGAGTGTTTCACAGACGTAGATTAAGCCAAGTTCTCAATTAAAAAATTATATGGACAAACAGTGGGAAGTTTTTAGAGTAGAACTTTTCTTTGCTGGTTAGAACAAGTATTAATCCATGCCGTTACTTGCACTGAGTTGTTTGTAAAACAGTGTACAGATCAGATTATGACGTTTTTAAGAAACAAAAGTATTTAAAATATGCTCCGTGTGATTTGAAATCTGGTCCAGCTGTGTTTCGGGTCACGTCTGGTTCCCTGCTTACAGAAAGAAGGTAAAACCCACTGCTATGTGCTCACTTTAACAAACAAACACAATCACACAGGAACAGAACGCTCAGAATATTCAACATTAAGGATGGTAAAACCATTTTTTTTTTTCCTCGCAAAAAACACACAACAACATAGCTTCTGATTTACAAAGTCTGTGTGATTTTATAATATACTTCATGTTCATAAATTGAACCCGGACATGTGTTGCATAAGAGTATACCACGGTAATGCATTGTTGATATCTAATACAAATATGCACTGTGTGTATGTGTGTGTCATATATATATATATATATATATATATATATATATATATA
>CALSBV010011913.1:1526632-1566786 GCA_943590825.1 Bovichtus diacanthus
ACACACACACACACACACACACACACACACACACACACACACACACAGTTGAGCTCTAAAAAAATAAAATAAAAATGAGATGAGAAGAAACATCAGAGGAGGGGAAGAAGAAGATAAGATAAAAACCAACATAATTTGGTCAGAATGTGTTATGTTGGTATTGCTCTCCCCTCTGAATGTTTGAGTGTGCAGCTCTATAACAGCCTTTAAAAGAAACTCTTGGTACCAGAGTGCATTTATCCTGAGATATGGACCAAGGACTGGAGAGATTATCACTGCTGAACCATTGAGGTCCCTTAACAGATGAGCAAACATTTGGTATCCACAGGCCCACCACCATGGGGACCAGATCATTCTGACCCAAGCAAAGTGCTGGCACACTATATAACTCAGGGTCCATATCAGTCTATGGAAAAACCGCAGGTCAACCTTGTAAACTACAGACCTTAATATGGACCATCACAGTCTGCCCTGACCTCTAAAGCGTGTGCAAAACAAGTGAGCTGAAGCAATTTTGGGAGGGGAACTTTCCTAACAATGGCTAGTTGACAGCATGCGTTTATGAAAGCTAGGCGCTCTACAGCCCAACCCAAACTCTTTTCCTGGTAAAATCCTGACTCAGCACAAGAAATGCCTTAATAAAACACCGGTGTACAAGAGCCATCATAACCATTCAGCAGTCCCAACACTGGCGCATCAGATGGAGCCCAGTGATCCACATGTCAGACTCACAATTAGGTTTGTGTGGAGTGCAAGACATTTGGTCGACAATGCCCGTCTTAAACCCCGACTATGGCATGCTTGCATTTCCACAGAGCCTGAATAACATTTTTTTCCATTCATTAGGGCAAAGGCATCTCCCCCTCCGCATCATTTTCAAAGTTAGAATCGGACAATAAAAGTGACTGTGATTCAATCAAAGTCATGCCTTCACCCTAGTTAAAAGCCTCAGGAACAAGCCAGTTGCACAGCCAGACAAGATCCCCTGTGCCAGGCAGGAGTCATTTAACCCCAGAAAATTGACTACATTCAGTTCAGACATTAATTGGGCCCAGCAGGTCTTCCACAGTAGAGATGGATTTCCTTTACTCTCTATCCCCCACAACATCTACTGGAGATATAAAACACGTACAGTGAGCAGACTGGTTTTGCCATTCTTTACTCTTTATCAACCTTAATCTTTGAAAACAAATGTATGATAAGGTTTACTGATCCCCCAACCAAGGTGGAGCGGGGGGTTTATCAGATGGCAAGATAAACAACATCATTAATAACAACAACTGTATCCAGAAAACAAGGGGCTGTTTCCAAGGCAACTGTGACTCAAGAGGAAATTAAATAAAACAACGACAATATCTAACGCTAACTGATTGTTCACACACCCTACTCGACATCATTACCACCGCTGTCTTAGTCATAGTGATGTTAAAAGCCTACCTGAGACTGACAGAAAAATATTTTCGCCACAGAAATACGCCAAAGGTTTTGAACGCAAAACTTTGTTGTGCTGTAAAAACAACCAGTCCTGGCTGCCAGTGGAACCTACAATATCCAAATGCATTTATTCAGCAGCTGCGACTGTTGTGGCAAGATATGCGTTCGCCAAATTTTCTGAGGCAAATATAGCTTTACAGCAGGCCTTCAATATAAAATAAAAAAAACCTGACTGGCCAACAGAATGAGAGTTCAGTTACATTCAGTGCATCTTTTTCTTTTCCCTGTTATCGTGAAATGTTTTGCTCCAAAACAAGAAATCCACCATCAGGAAAAACGAATTCCTGCCTACAAAATTGCTGGCATGGCTGCAAAACCTGCGTTTGGCATTTGCCACTTTAGGGAAGCTGTGCCTTCAGAATACTGGTTTTGTTTACCGGGCCGCACCAAGAATTTGGAAATATCGCAAGAGATTTCTCATATATTGCAAAAGGGCTCTGGAACCAGTAACACAGTCAGAAAGTATTGACCAAAGGAGAGCAAAGGCAGCTATATTCATCCTGAATACAGAAAAAAAGATGCAAAGATTTACCACCGGCTCACTACAGATCAAACATAGCGGGGGGTGTTGTATTGTGACGGGTGATTTTTGCAGTTCTGCTCTGAATGTCGGTCGTAAAACGACACTCCCTATTTGATTTCTCGTAAATTCGACAAGTGAGCAGGGTGGGAAGTGTGTTAGCTGCAAGCATGTAACAATATTCTCCATAACACCATCAGTAAGGGGCTCAAAATCCATAATAAAACCATTTATAAATAATCAGGGTCATAGCACTGACGTGGTTGTTGCTGAAAACAGCATTAAAACTGACGAGCAGCTGCCACTGTCAGCCACATTACAGTGGAGATTCCCACCCTACTGTCGAGGCTCTCAAACTAGTGTACAAGTGCACATGGTGCTCTTTTAGAGAAACAGAAGAAGCAGCTAAGGATGCGTTAACCAGGAAGTGATTGATCGGTTAGCTTACAAACTCCAACCTAGAGTGGAGCAGACTGACATACCAATATCGAGCAAATGTTTGAAAGAAAAGAAAAGAAAAGAATAGAATACGTTCACAACCAAAGCATTCCCCCTATTAAATCCCAGCGGTCCATCACTCAACCTGCCTGCCCGTCCTGTTCTAGCTGTGAGCAGGATAATTATGTTTCTGCATTTAAATATACACAAAGCAGAGACAGGCAAGGGAACCACCACACAGGAAAAACAAGATTATACAGAGCAGGGAGCGATGAAAAAACTGTCAAAAAAAATAAAAATAAATCAAAGTTAGATCATACAGAGGCTCTGGAGGTTATTAACGTGAAGGAGAAACATTGAGCTCTGAATACTTGTTGATCAAGACCAGACCAGACTGGGCCATGCCAGACACAAGGGCATTTGGAGCTGCAGTGACACGTTTTTGCAGACAAATAATATATGGACATGACTCAAGTCTCGTCTGTGGTCAGGGGCCAGAGATTAATATGCCTTCAAACTATATTAATATCATGTATTCATTAGAATATCCAGTTTAAAAAAAGGTATTCTTAAATTGGAAAACAAAGACTGAATCTGTTTTTCCAAGTCACTGGCTAACTAGATAACCAGGAGGCAACGCAAGAAAATAGGGAATCACTTTGAAAATGGTAGGATTTGATTGTGTGCTAAAAAACCCTGTGAAAGAAACGCAGCAAATAAAAGTAAAATAAAAACGCAGCTCACATCAGTTCACATAAATGTAATTCAGAGATTGTTTTAAGATCCAGTTTAGATTTCTCACATACGTCTGCTTTTGGCCCGGTTCAGAGGTCTGAGTTGACTTGGACTTGTTTGGTTTGGTCTGGCCTGGTCTTGAATCAGTTTAGGCTGTGATGTGTTGGACTTGCCATCCCTGCCTACATGCCCATGCTGAAGGCGTGCAGCTCGCGGTGGAAGTGCTGGGTGGGTTCGGACAAAACCAGGCTGGAATCCAGGCAAGGGTGCCAGACACGGCCGAGGCCCAGAGACACCTCCTTGACCAGGTTGTGGACCGGGTCGCCCTCCATGCACACGGACTGGTCCGGATCAAAGTCGATGCTCTCCTCGGAGACGGTCAAGACGCGAAGGCTGGAGCCTCGCAGGCGAGAGATGGCCACCAAATTATGGGACCAAACAGTGTAACCTACAGAGAGAGATGTGTTCAGGGAGGATGAACTAATCTTGGAACCATTATGGATAAATAATAAATATACAGCTTTACACTCAACATACCACTGGGTACAAACTATGACATAATGTAGGATGATATAATGGTTGTAAATTTCCTAACTTCATATCACATAGTTGCCTAGATGGAACACAATGCCTGTAAATGGTAGTTGCAGGCACTGCCGAAAGACAAATATTAATTGCCAAGTCTAGACCAGTGTGCAGGATTTGAAAACATGCTATTGAAAATAAGCAAATCTTTTCATGTATAAGATTTTGTTTCCCCACACAGGAAACTGCTATCCCACAGACATATGCAAACCTTAAAACTGCTCTAATCAATACTTCAACAATAGATGAAATAATGTGTAACGTTAAAGATGTCTTACATAGTGACAAACCCACGGATTAACAACTGCATTTATCCTCAGCTCATTGTTTTTTTGCTGCCAGCGACCTCACAATTTGGTTCACTCTCACTCTAATAAACATTGTTTCCAAACACAGCAGGAAGTGGTTTTCAGTGAAAATAAAACCACTATATGCAACCTGCACTGCACCAGCAGACAGACAAAGTTAGGCACTGACAGGAACATAACATTAAGCAGCTAACGAGCTAAATGTTTTCTCAGGAGTTGGTGGTGAGCAAAGACAGAGCTAAGAGGATTACCTGTTGCTAAAAGTACCATTAACCGCTGACTGCTGCTAACTGTAGCAGCTAGTAAGCTGTTAGCTCAGTTAGCCGTGCTGCCAGGACTGGGAGCTCTGAGCACCAGGGACGTGCTCGTGTTTACACCGCGAGCACAGACATTTTAGTCCACTGGGAGAAGGAGGTTTTCAGGACCGGGGTCGGGGCAGCACCGGTGTCATGCCAGAATGTGTATTACCTACAGTAGATGGTGGTCGGCACACCCCCAGTTTGGAGTAATAGACAAGAGCACGAAAGCTAAGTCATGTACTGCTGTGGACGGGGGATGCAGCAAAACATATTTGAGCCAACCTATAAACAACCTCCATCAGTTTCAGTGTACGCTATATTTAAAACATGTTCACTGCTTCACCTTGTCGTCATCTAAGAACACAGGAGTTGCTGGTCCAACGCTGCCTCAATTTATTCATTGGTTTTTATTATTAAAGAGACTTTTGCCAATCCTAACTAACCTTTTAAAACACCAACATCACCAACACAAAGTGTGTTAACCCAGTGAAGCACTCCCTATTTTTTCTTCATACGGTTGGTCCAGCACACACCACAATGAACCTGAAGTCCCCTTACTGTACGTCCCTGAGACAACAAGCTGAACTCACCATGTATCACCAGTACAGCCAGCTGAGTACATCGCCATGCCAAGAGGACCAACGGGTCTTCGTTTCGATTAATGCTGAGGTCAGGGAACTCGGGGTCATCCCTCAGGAGCAGGAAGTGAGTCAGCGTTTTGTTGTACTGCTGAGAGATGAGCTCCAATGTGGCGTCGGTCACCAGTGTGCTGTAACTGTCGAGGTGGAGGCGCTCCAGAGGGAGGCTAGGCTTTAGGACTCTGAGAAGTTCTGAGCTGTCCAACTCCAGGGCCATGATGTACACTCGCAGGTTGGCACTCACACGAATCTGGGGAGGAGTAGGTAAACTTGACTGATGTAAACACTGAGACTTGCACTTATTGAAAGCTGGAGGCAGCAGTGCTGAAATCAATGTGGCTACGTAACCATTGTTTCATTGCCATAGGGCATTTTAAACACATCTCGTCATCAAATAGAGCAAGACGCTGTGCTGGAATCATTTTTTTTGCCGGAGACCAACAACACTGAGAAACAAAGATACACGTTGCATTACCAGTGCCTTCCAATCGTCCTCTGTAGCAGTCCCCTCTAATGGTTTAAACTCAAGGGCGGCACCATTGAGCAGCAGGGAGAGGCGATGCAGTGGAGTTCGGCGTGGGGATGCCAGCAGACCACAAAGCTCAGATGTCAAATCAGAGAAATCCAGAGCCAGAGAATGAAGATTGGATAGACGACCCAACTCTGATGGTGAGATGAGGGGACCTGAGGAAGATTCAGGAGAGGTTAAAAGCCAGATCAACATAATATACTATTAATGTTGTCTTATCTATGAGAACAACTGTTAAGAATTTAAACTGATATAATCCAATTGTTTTTTGTTTTTTTTAATACTGCATTTACCGTTACAGACAGAAACACACCAACACATACCCAGCTGGTGGTCCAGTAAACTGAGGTGCTGCAGGGTCTCAGCTGAAGGATTTGACAGGCAGGCAAAGGAGCAGGGAGTCACAAGACCCAGCATGAAGCTACAGGACAACCACTTCAGCTGCCTGCTGTTGGACAACAACTCCATGAACAACTGCTGGATTCTGCAGAGAGCACAGAGGAGAAGAGAGGGTGGAGGAGAATAAGCTCCAACTCACTTTACCAGCACGACTACAGCTTTGTGCTACTTTAATGTAAGACACCATGAGAGCGCTGTTTGCCAGTTCAAAATGATATTATATCCATATATAATATTTTTATGCAGTTATATAAAGAGTGTAAGACCTAATAAAACCAAACTAAACCTTTCTCCATATTAAACTCTGTTGCAGCTTTGAATATTTAAAATCAACACACAGACTATATTTGTGTAGTCTGGGAAATTATATAGCATGTAGATACATTTTATCTGGCATAATTTGGCTAATTTGCGGTTCATGAAAACAGTCTGACATCATTTAAATTGTGCCCAATCCTACAGACCTACAAGGCGGAACATGGAGGGTATGAATTAACATTGCATTGTAATATGATGCCATCTACCTCACTACCACACAGTTGCAAAACAAACCCATACTGGTTGCGACAGTATGAATGAGAAATACTGCGACACCAAGAGGAAAGGCCATTCAAATTGTCTTCTGTTCTGGCTCAATGGGCTGTGTATGTTGAAAGCCTAATATCTCCAGGCATATGATAACAAAGTGTCCTATGAACATCTACACATTTCGAAAATGTATTATCTAGGGTTGGGCGATATATCGAATATACTTGATCCATTGCCGCTTGTTCTACAGGGGATGTAGTCAATGACGGCAACATCAAGTACAAATATTAATTGTCATGTCATTTTTTTGGTGTTCTGCTTCTCTCACGACAGTCCCTATTACAACCTCTTCTGGGAGAGTGCGTTATGCATGAGCATGGATGCGTGTATGTGGCATGTGTTTTTATATCTGGAGGACAACAGGGAAAGAGTCTGGACAGAGCGAAAGAAGTGAAGCGCCAAAGCAACTTTATTCTCATCATGGTCGGAAACGGAAGATGCCCGCTACCACTTCGAAAAAGACAGTTAAACTAGCCCCCACGTATTTTTGGGTTATGTGTATATACACTAGGTATTGCGGAAAGCGCTTATAAGAGCTGATTCCAAAATAAAAGTGACCTTCCGGAGATCGTTATTGTCAATTTCACATTCATTCAATAAGTCAGTCAGTCTGTCAATAATAAATAAATATTGGTAAATTACACAAATTAAGAAATATAAAATCGTATGGCCTTAAATATTGAGGCATTATTTATAAGCTGAGTCTTAAATTATCCTTCTGAAACACTAAACAACACACGCCGTTTCCAATCCCAAACAGTGCCAACAGTGCCATTTTGTAAATAATAGTCTCCTACACCCACACAAAATATGCAATGAATATCAAAAAGACAATTTATAATCTTTTCCATTCATGTTCTGCGATCAATCAATGACCAATTACCAATAAAATACCATGTTGCAGTCAAAGTGCAATTTATTTAAAATGCTAGTAACCACTCTAGGGAAAGAAACAAATACTGAATCTAACCATTTCTGACATTCAATAGAAATGTACGTTGCTCTGCTCAGACTTACTCATTGATCTTTTTGTCCCCCTGGTGAATCTGGTGCAGGTTGGAGCTGTCCAATAATCCCTCCTGCTGGAGAACACAGGTGTCTCCATACAGACTCAGCTTCCGCAGGTTTCTAGAGAATGAGAGACGGAGAATGTTAAAAATGTAGAAAAGTAACAAAAAAGTATTAAATACTAGTTTGATTGATAATTACAAGTCACCTTAGCAAAACAATTTAAAGTTTTGAACTACATACATTGAACCATTGTGTTTTTACAGTTACTCTTCTGTCAGGTCAAAGATGTGTATGTTATGACAGTTACCACGTAAGCATTAACAAGAACACATTAAAAACAGATTGTTGTTTGGTTGTTGTTCTTTTGGAGGTCAAGTCCCCTTCAAACCTTGGGTCATAAAATAAAAACTAATATGTGAAAGTTCTGCCTTTAACAACAGTGGGTTAGCAAGTTATTTTTTTCAAAAATAACAATGTAAAAACATCAGTGTGCATTGATAGTCAATACTGAGACATCTGGATCATAGGAAAAAGAATGATACCCCATTACATTTGTGTTAGTATTCTTAACAGACTGACTTAATAGGGAACCAAACCCAGTCACATAACAATACACTCAAAAGGATAGCTTCATTGTCATCCGTTTGCTCCGTCAACATTTGTGAAAGTTATTACTGCTGTAAATTGTCTATCTGGTTGTACCACATGGAGCGCATAAGGGGTGCTTGGAAATTTTAAACAGAAGCAACAGTAGCTAAAGTAAGGGTTACATTGCACTCTGCTACACTGCTGTCTAGAGCCCTGGTAGCCAAAACAGATTGGCAATAATCAAGGCGCAGAAAATATGCCAAAACTTGATGCTTTGAAAAGCAGTCAAGGGAAGCAGAGAGGTCACAATGCTGCCAATTACATTCTGTCTGCATCTGTTTTGACAATGATGTTTGGAAAATCACAGATGCAAGTTTTGGGAAAGGATTATCAACAACATGTGCCATGCAGTCACACAGGACTTAGGCCTATCTAATAGGTATGGCGTGCATATGTTTGAGGAAGTCCCCTTCCTGTAAATAAACTGAGCTAAGCTTCACAAAATGCCTGTGCAGTAAAACCAACAGCAGTCTCATGTGCAGCTACTTAGTGCACAAAATCGCTAGTAAAGGAACAATGAGTTATCTATTCTCATTATTTTGAACATGTACCAGTGGAGTTGGACCAATGTTAGCTGAATGACAAACTCACTGATCCATACCTGATAACATGGGAGCTTAAAGCTTGGGTGGGTAATGTATTTTGGAAACATGTTTTGTTATATTTGTTGAAATACTCTTTGCATCCAGACAGCAATCAATAAATCAAATGCCCTGACAAAAATAAAAACGGTATCTGTTGCAGGACTGTGATAAGCCTGTCTACCGGTGTGCAATGTTCCCATGCAATCATTGCGTGTCACTGGAGTCCTCCATAAGCTGTTAGCTTGACAGCTGTCAGTAATTACAATTGCCATGTTCATCGTTTATGTTCATACGTTTAGAATGATGACTTTGGGAGAGTGGCTTTGGAGGCAGGCCTGAATGAATGGGCTGTCAGTGTTGGGAGTTGGCGACTTTCTCTCTAGAGTTAGCGACTTTTGGAGCTAGTGGTGCTAGCTACTTTCATTGGAAAAGGGAAAGCAACATTGGCCTGGGTTTTTCAGTTGGATCATTAAAAAAAAAAAATCTATTTACTCTTGACGGTTTTTCCAATGTTACCTACCCAAGCTTTCGGTTAGATATGACAGCTAAAATGTGTCTTTATCAGTGGTCAACCACTTTGAATTTATAAAATGGTGAATAGCAATGAAATAACATAATAAGCTGGGTATAGCCAGTTCATCATGACATGCTGCTAAAAATACTCACTTGCGCAGTCAACATTTTTTATTGCTGGTTTGGGAAACTGCACAGGGCCTGTAGCAATTCCTATTTGAGTTCTCCCTACTAGATCTGAATCCCAGTTCCATACTACAACGTGCTACTCTACTGTATGTACTGATTACTAATCTTTATGGCATCCTTTTTATACTAGAAATAAACACTTTATTGTTTTGTACTGACAGGAAATTAAACAAAAGCATGTACAAACCAATGCAACCTTGTTAAATGTCCAAATTCTGGCTGGAGCATCCTAAAAAAGGGAAAGCCAAACTATTCCCAGATATCTGTTTTGCTCTGCCTGGTGAAACTAAATTACCCACTGACACGACATTCCAAAAATCAAGAAAGTTCAGTATTCAAACTGACATCCGGATGTACCGAACTTTGTCACATTTCCAGCATGAATGTGCTGGGACACAGGTTTAGTTCGTCAGTCGGTTTTTGAATGGAAAATGTTGGAAACTGCTCATTGAGAAGAAGTCAGACAACTGAAAAGCTTTCAGCCCCCTCAGCAGAACTAAGACATGAACTGCACAGCATTGGATGGGTGCTATTTCAACACTACAAAGCACTGTAGAGAATAATAGAGAATGTGGGAGAAGGTATAATAGAGAAGTTCTGCATTGAAATCAGGAATCTTAACATTCAAAGTAGTGTTTTAGAGAATAGTAACTTCCCCAGCAAAAATTAGCCAGGTGGCTGTAATGGATGTATGCAGCACATGGGTAATTACATCCAATAGTATCAACGACATTCCAGAGCTATATATGTGTATATACACATACACTGTATATGTGTGTGTCAGTGCTGATATCAGCAAGTCACAGCCAACAAAGCCTTCTCTAGCCACCAGCAGTGCTGCATTGTATCTGCTGGTATGAAGACCCCAATGCAACATAGAAAATAGAACTGGCAACAAAAGAAACGCAGACGAGCGTTTGACTTGACATTGTCGCTGAAGCATACGTCATACATACATCATTACTAGTCTGTAACAGCAAGGCCAAGCAATAAAATACTGTTGTATTCACAACGTCTTCTGAGGCACTGAGATAGCGCTGTCTGCTAACGCCACTGCAAAGACATGACCCTATTACGTAACTCCTAATGTCAGGGTTTGTTTATAGCTAACTACGCTAGCTAGCTGCTAGCTTACTGCGACGCACCAAATACTATGGGATTACAGAAAAAGGAGAGGGTGTCGTCCGAATTGCTGAAATTGAATAAAAACAAAACACTCAACACGGGATTTTGGGGCAAATGTAATGATAACGTCACCTGTTGTTGCGGGTGCTGGAGAACACACACAACACCTGGTCCAAGTAGGTGGCCATGGCGTCTCTCCATCGCTCGGAGAGCTGCGGGTCGCTATCTGGCTGGTCCATCCTGGTGGACGACGGGTCGTTGTTCAGAGGACTAAGGTAGCCTTCCACCGGTGCAAGTTCCAGTTGCAGCTCCCGCACGAATGAACCGAACTTACGCATGAGGAACTCCAGCCTCGGGGTCTCCTCGGAGCTGGAGCCGCCGCCGTTACAACCACCACCTATCCGCAATTTGAGCTCGGTCCACAGCGCGGGGTAGAAGAGACACTCCCTCCATCGTGAACACACGGCCGAGGCCCGGAGCTTGTCTCGGTCGGACAGAAAGGAGAATATGTGGACGATAAGCTCGCTGGGCAAAGCCATGGCTCCGACACCCCCGCACAGAGCCATGGCGAGCTAAGGAAGCTGTTGTCCAAAAACCAACCAGATATTCAATAAATGGTAGAACCGTTTTTTAAAATCGGTGCTACAGCAGCGAATTACAGCAACGCTTCTTTCTCTCGGTGAAAACAAGTCGTTTTTACAGCCTTGCCTTCAATACTATTGGACCGCACCACTCCTTTTCCATGCAAGGGGAACAAAAACAATCCTCACAATTATTACACACATGCCGGTAACGGGACACGTGGCATCAATTGTTGGTGCTAAAATTAAGATTTCGTTTATTTAACAATGATACAGATCTGGTGAAAATTTCCCCAGCTTCTTGATAATCAGTGTTTGCATCGCATCGTTGTCAAGTGAATGGTTTAGTCCTGAAGTGCTGTTATTTTTGCCATACTGCCGGTATCCGCGGGAGGGCGGTGTTTCGCGGCTGTAAAACACTCACACACGTGATCTTTATTTTGGAATTGGTTCTTCCTACCCAGACACAACCCCTCCAGTTCATATACCCCATTCCAAACACAGATTACAGAGGGTGGACAAAACCATAGTACAACATAAAGAGAAAGTGACAACATTATGACAGTCCTAACAAAATCATGTGCCTCACGGAAGTAGTAGCTAGTATGTTGTTGCACTGGAATGCATTGGCATTCCTGTTATTTTGTCAATCTCACATAGACACCTCTGAAATCAAACAACCTTTACCTCAGCCTTTCATTAAAGAAACCGACACATTATTTTTTATAAGGAAACACACCTCCTTTGCTTTCAGACATTTAATGAATAACAATAACTTTAAAACTCTATTTCTTTACCCATGCAGGTCACTTTTCTGTGTATGATGATGTGGGTTATCAGGGCTGGATAGTCAGTTACACTTATCACCACAAGATAGCAGTACAATGGCTCAGCACAGCACCACCAATGAACCGAATGCTCCTTAAAACTTTTCATCACTATGCCTCTGTCTTGTCAGTCACAATCACTGATTTCCTTACAGGGAATTACTTGGAGGAGATGAGGCGTCAAGAGAACAGGAGAAGAAGATTTGTTTAGGTCTAAGAAAACCACTTTCAGGGTATTCTGGTAAAAAAGAAAGAACAATTACATTTTATCTAAATTGATTGACTGCAATAATCTTACACTAAATATACCAGTATGTCTGATGTAAAAGCCCATCTTCCATGATTGTGTTAGAGCGAGGAAGCCTTTTATCCGTGATGTATTATTTAAAGCTACCGTTGGTTAATATAAGTCACATCAGATTTATTCTCTTTAAAGTGATGATGAAAACGCATCGTGAAAGCCTAGCTACCTTAATATGGTAGATGTTCTAAAATGAAAAAGTCTTGTTGCACACCAAAGCTAAGATCTAAGCCCACTTAAAAAAAAAGAGAGCCTTTTGCATCAAACACAAAACACAATATTTTCTCTTTTCTCTCATCATTTAGGAGGCAAGTCACAGGTATGATGTAGAAAACTGAAACCATGTGCTCATCAACGACATGGATGGCATTATATTCACTCTTTTACAGTTTAGTAATAAATATTAAAATGACAATTATAGCCTATTCAAGAATTACAAATAGAAATACATTAAATACAAACAGTATGCACAAAAACTCATATTCCTCCTGACCTTAGCAGAATTACCCTACAAACAAGGGAAATCATGACTTACATCAGTTACATATCAGTTATATCTAATAAATACAAACATAGCAAGGTCATATACAAGATAAATACACATAAATAAGAACCTAGATTATAACAATTCATAAATCTGACTTTGACAGAACTACAGGGCAGGGTAAAAAAAACAAGAAAAAAGGTTTATTAATAAATAAATTAAACAACTTAAATGTAAAGTAAAATGATTCATTAAGGTATAAGTCAAGTGCTTAATTTAAACCATATGGTTCCACAGTTTATTTCATTGGTATTTGTTTTACCCCGACAAGACATTAAGGAGAGAAATAAACTTTGTCTCACGCAGTTAGTACAGTCTCTGTACAACACATATCCTTGTTTCACATTAAACTGTCAAAATCCTCATTGCACTGGACGCACTGCTCAGAAAAAAGGGAACGTTACTGTTCGATAAAACCTACTAAACATGCTAACTTGAATATAATGCTTTTTGTTTAGTGTTCTCTTGAAAAAATAAGGTCCATTCTGTTTTTTAAAGCAATAAACATTCTTGGATCCTACTGAATTACAAGCTTGTCTTGAGGGCACTCATATAACAACAGTCCTTACATTCAGTGAGATGGGTTTCCTGTGTCCAAAGTTGAGTCCCATGCAGAAAAACAAACATCCCTGATGTCGTCTACTGAATCAAACAGAGTTTATGGGGTCATCTGAACTGAAAACATGCTGCCATCTTCTGCTAAGGAGAACATACAAAAAAAAATTACATCACACTGATGAACCTACTAGTTCATTTTTTAAATATATGCATTGATTGCATGTCTTGTCTACAATTGATCTGTAGGGGTGTAATATTAAGCTGATTTGAAATTAATTTATGATCACAACTCTCGTTCATTCATATACTCTGCTTTTGGGTGATATTATCTATGGATTCCCAAAGTGGTCAGTATCAAATAAATAAAACAAATTAAATGAATAACCATATGAATAAATTGTGTATAATGGGATGTAATATCCTATTATCCTATATCCTAAAAGTTTTATCTCATAAGATGTTCCGAATAACTCTATTCTTTGAAATAATGTAATTTTATAATGTCAACTTTTCATCACAGTGGTGTCACCTAATCACTAGCAGTCAAGCTCAACAACCTGTAGGCTGTTAGCTATAGCTGTTAGCTATAGCTGTTAGCTAGAGCCAGCTTTGATGTTAACATTAAACAATGCTGTCAAAGTATTCCTAAATCAACCAACTACAGGCTGCTGCTGTTATAAATAAACAGAGAAAAAATAATGAAACATAAACTATTTCATTTAGTTTAGCAAGACTGTACATACTACTTACCTAGCCAGCTGACTAGCTAGGCTGGGTAAGCTGGATTTTTACTCAATATCAGAGATACAGTTAGCTAGCTCCCATGTGCTTTAGCGACCATAGAAGGATGAAAATGAAGGAAGAAAGACGGAAGAACATGATGTGACTGGTTGATCTATATTATATGTTCAGTGTGCCTTAGAAAAAGGATACTCCAGTAGGAAAGAAAATGCATGCTGTGTTTCTATCAAGCGACTTTAAACCTGCATTCTTCCTAATGTCTAGCAGGTTGCCAAAAGAAATCAGATTGTACAGAAGTCTATAAGAAAATGAACCTTACTCTAACTTGATTTATTACCTCAGTAAACATTTTCCTAATGAGTTTTTTGTCTCTATTGCTATTCTTTTTGTCTTTTTCAATACAACATGATGTTCATTTCGTAAATTATGGTCTCATTTAGAGTAAAACAGATGACAAAGCAGGGTATGCTTTAGGGCGTGGCTACCATGTGATTGACAGGTCGCTACCATGGTGTTGTCCGGTTTTAGTGCTCTCCGTGTTTTGGTCTTAGTACTTTAACCCTTTCATAGTTTCTTTTCATTTCATGAAAGTCAATTGAAACATTTTAGTTGCCTCAAAAATGTCTTTCAGTTGTACTTAGCTCTTGTTTAAAAAAAAAAACAGCTACAAAAACGGTAGTCCACAAACCAATGGGTGACATTGGTTGCTACTTCCTCTTCTTTTTTGCGGTTTATGGTTCCTCCATACTTATACGTGCTATTTTGAGTTCATAAGTGCATTCACACTGACATGTATGGCAAAATGCAGAGCACTATGAGTACCCGAAAGGTGTTCGTGGACACTTCTCTCCCTCAATGGTCACCATCTTGACTACGTAGCAAAATGAGAAACTGCAGCCATCGGATTGTTCCGGTGAACTGTAAGTTATACAGATATTTTGGCAGGCGACAATCATGGTCAAATGTTGGCCTTAATGCTCCATCCAGTTCCCATTTGCCATCAAAAACCTGTCAATCACAAGTTAGCTAGGCCCTGAAACATACCCTTCTTTATCGTCTATTTTAATATAAATGGGACCATCATTTCCAAAAGGAACAACATGCTGTATTTAAAAAGACTTGAAACTAGCAATTGAGACCACAAACTAATTAGGAAAATGTTTCTTGAGGTAATAAATAAAAGGAGAAAAATGGTCCTTTTCTCATAGACTTCTATGCAATTGGACTTCTTTTTTGCATCCAGTTGAGTTGCCCCGTGCTAGTAGAGAGAACGCAAATTTAAGGCACTTTCACATTGACTTCACTTTTCAGGCACGGCGGTTGCCGCTTGATAAGTACATAGTGTACACAGTGTACTACATGGAAGTGTACAAACGGAAGTATCCAAATTGAGACACAGCATTGTTCTCAATGTGTTCCGTACAGATATTCATTGTTTCATCCATGCATTAAATCTGGGTGCAGAGTTTCCTATTTAGTGAGATCATCTGGCATCTGTCCTTGAGCAAGATGCTTAATCCCACTTGCTGTCTGATCCTGTATCCTAACCAGAGGGCAAAACACACTTTCCCTCTTCACAAATGAAAGTACATCAAACCAAGTAGAGCTTAATGTTGCTGAATACCAATGCAGGAGGGACAAACCAAAACTATCAATCTCCGCTACCCAATTTTGAGATAATCTGTTTTATTTCCACCTGCAGAGTCTGATGGCAGCTGCTACGGTTCTCATGTTGATACCTTAACGATGCTTCACACATTACTCCGCGGTAAAGATAAGTGCTTCCCCCGATGATGAATTTGTGTCTGTAGAAACAAGAACAAAGGAGGTAAGTGGTGAAAATTGAGTCACTGCAGAAACGGAAAAAACTAAAAGAAAACTATTTATTATGCTTGCTAGTATAAGCATTTCAGTTGTGTTTTCCATTAACTGGAGCCTTCACCAGTGTGCAGTCTTTGTTGCAGCCTGCTAATCAATGACACCCTTACAAACTCGGTCTCTTTGCTCTGATTGTTGCAGACATGTTGGTGTCATCCTCTGAATACTCATCAGCTTTAACTGCACAGATTTGTCTATCTGCTATCACTGTGACTATTTTTATGCTGTGATGCCACCAAGTCAACAATCTGCCAATATGTACGTATGGAATCATTTTTTCAAATACAATATAAAGAAATCCTTCTGAGCTGTATTGTGGTAGATGCATTCAGCTCTCTCTCAGTCTCTGTGGAGATCAGATCATTTTGTAACCTGAACCTTGTAGGCAAACAGATCCATTTAGTGCTGAATCACCTGGTGTCAGAGCCTGCTGCAGGTCCCCTGTAAAGCACCGGGTGGTGGTAGAGCTCTATAACTGACTGCTGCCACTACCTCACTGGTACTGTAGCTGCCACAGTCAGGGAATGAAATATAAAAGCAATAGAAATAAAAAAGCATAAACAACATCGTAAGTGCAAGCCCAGTAGGTAATGTATATTGCCTTACAGTGATATAGCAGGGTACTTCATTGGAATTGCACATATCTATACTACAGTATACAGTAATACATATATATATATATATAACAGTAAGATATTTGTTGATAATAAAAATGTAAACATTTAAGGTTACCATTATAACTGAAAATTAATAAAATGAATGCCATAAAATTCAGCAAATTTAGAGAAGAGTATTAATTTCAACGTCTAAGTAATTGGGTAATAATAAAATTCTGTAAAAAAAAAAAAGCTTCTATTTTATATCTGAACAAATTTCACTAGTATCCATGTTATTTATATAACATCAAGACTATGTGGCTTTTGCAGAAAAAACATAGCATAACAGTAGCACAAGTAGAGAAGAGCCATAAAGTCATCAAACTGACTCGCAAAGTATGCTAGCTAACTATTAGCCACTATAAGCTACTAATGTTTGCAGTGGAAAACCCCCTGAGTATATTCAATTAGACAAGGTTGTGTTTTTATTTCTTATGAATTCAACACTTTATTTGAAATAGTTACTTCTTCTCGCGTTGCAGGCTACGCTGTTCAAAACGAAAGTTTTCCTCTGAAGGGTTTCACTGCAAGTTAACAGAAGGTCAGGAGGAAAAAGGACGAGAGGGCGGAGGAGTGAGAAAGTAGACTTAAGGACAGAAAGGAGTGCTGTGAGGACTGTAGAGAGGAAGATGGTCATTCTGAAGAGGAGACCGGCTCACAGGCAGCTCCTTCACCAGCCTGTCTGTCTGAAGAACTGTACGATGGAGAATTAGGTGGAGAGGCTTGACAGGCAGATGGCCATCATGCTGAGTGTGTTGTGGAAGCTCTCCCACACAGCCAAAAGCAAGTATACCATCCAAAATACACTGCTGCTGGTAGACACCATATATGATAAGTATACAATGATCCCATATCATAATGTGCATGTTATAAAGAGCCACCAGCTGACTGATTCTCAGGAAGGCATCCTTCCCGGGAAGACTGAATAATTACTCCAGTCAATAACATGCAGAGCTGGGAAAAAAAAAATCAACATCAAAACCACTAGATTTGTGTACAGGATCAGAGAGGCTTCAGGCATTGATGACGGAAGAAATATTGGAGGATATTCATCACATATTAGGCCGTAAGAGACATGTATAGGAAGGACAACAGATCTTGTTTGGGGATAAAACTGCATCTACTATGCAGAAGTAAAAACAAAGAGAGTCCTGGAGGTGTGGATTAGAGTCACATGACTTGGACTTGTGTCCGACTCAAGTCCCCAATTTGATGGTTTTAATTAAAAAAGGACTTGCAACTCGACCTGGACTTTAACCTCAATGACTCCTGACTTCACTAGGATACCTTCCTCCAAGCCCAAACATGAAAAAGTATGTTATTTAAAAGTGTGCCACAAATTCATTCATTACCCTTCATCAACTAAGGTTCAAGCTATTCTCTCCTGGCAAGTTGAGACTTAATTCCTCAGATCCACTTTGTTTGACCCAATATGACAGCATCCAATTCAGCTGCAGAACCATGAAGAACTAACGTTACGTTACTCAGTTCTTTTTCTGCGAAAAAATGTTTGCGTAGAAACACTATGTGGTGACTTGTTCAGGACTCAAAATTCGAAGTTTAGTACTTGGGATTTGAGTGCAAAGACTTGAGACTTACTTGTGACTTGCAAAACAATGACTTGGTCCCACCTCTGGAAAATAATATTGAAGCATGATCTTTCCGCCAAATTTATTCAAAGCCCCAATCTGCCATCCAGCCTGGGTTTGAAAAAAAAATGAAAATGTGGGAAGAAAGATTGCAGAGTTCAGTGACTTTAAACACAGCTGGAGAGTTGTCAAATTAATTTGGGCTAAATCCAGCTTGACTCTATTAGTTGTTTGTGCTGTTTGATATTTTCACAATTCAGTTATAACCTGTGTCAACCTTTTCATGGCGTCAGTGTTAGTCCTTCTGTTTTGTGAGGTTTGACACACAATAAATGTCATGACCCGACTGAAAAGCACAACACAAATTCATCCAAAACATCAAGCATGATCAACTGATTTTGTTTTGAAAAAATAAGTATATGTTTTATAAAAAAAAATCCAAATTTTCTTTGTAAAATTTAGAAAAAGCTAAAGCCATATAAAGTCTTTTCAGCGAGGTAACAGACACTTGTGACACAATCTCTGACTTGCGCATTCTTCTACAGAATGTTTAGCACAGCCCAAAAACGTTCATATGCCATTTCCATATATATTAAATACAGATTGTATTACATTTCTCAGTCCTTATTATTGAGAGACGGGAGGAAGGAATCTATTCCAGGAATCTGCTGTCAGTGTCAGTGACATGATTTTACGAACAGCAGCGAAAGAATCCAAGAGACAACAGTCAAATGTCCATTTAATAAATGATGCCTAACAGTAGGTTATCGACAATAACAGGAACATTCCTGCTCAACTGAAAATAAAAAGGGCAAGCGAATGACTAGCACAAATTAAAAAAGGTGAGATGTACTCAGATGTAGTTTGTGTTTAATGCGGAGTAGGAAATGTAAGCTGCAAGGTAAAGGTGGAAAAGCCCCGACTCCGTCGGATCAGCCATCTTTCTTTGCTGCGCAGTTCACACAGGTTAGACCCAGCTGGAGGTGTCACGATAACCGTGATATTTAAAAAAGTGAAATATTAATATCATGTTAATAATTCACATAAAATAATGCCGTGTAAATAGCTACTACCGCAGTGTGTGGCTACTACTGCCATGCAAAATGATATGGGAGGGGATGAAAGAAGAGCGAGAGACAGATTCTTTTGGCCATGATAATCTTGTAGTGAAAATCTGATATTGTGACAACCTTAGACCCAGCGCTGCCACCAGCGATAAGTGATTGAATGACAAGTCTTCTTTTTGTTCATTTTATGGCAGATGGCAGCCAGCGATAAGCTTACTGATCTGCTCGGTAGCTTTTAGGGAAACATAGACAGAAAAAAAGGAAACCCACTGAAAACATAGAAGAGTGTCGACCCGGGATGGAGCTTCATATTTCATATACTGTATATATTGAAGTGGACGTTGCCCCATTTTCAATTAAGCATCATGCTGATGAAACCAAAAAATTAGTTCATCTGAATGAAAAAAGTTTGCTTGGCCTAACTTCAGCCTAGATTATTGAATACTTCTTGTGTTGTATTTACTGTCGCCAGCCTTTGTATGGGAAGAGGGACAGATGGACACTTTTTGTGCTGCTATGCAACAGAGCACACCCGGGTCTAAAATCTCAAACTAATTCATTTCATGAGAACATACAGTTTCCCTGCTTTGTGTTTCCCTGTCAACAAAGCAGCCCAAAGAAGCGACAAAGAAAGAACATCTCCCCCGGTCCGCTTTTTCAGCCTTCAGGGAAGAGCGGCTCACATACAAATCCATACTTTGACTGATCAATTTAAAGAATTAAAAAAAATGCTAGAACAAAACACCATTCAAGTAAAATATCAAATCTTTGAATGGATTCTGACTGGTGTAATTTACAGAATTTCTTTTTAGAAATCTCATCTATTTCGATACTTCCAGGTCCGCAACTTTGTCAAACTAAATGACGCCTCCTTCCAAAATATTCCCTTCAAATGAGGCCATTGACTCATGAATCAGACAGGCCTCATCTCAGAAATGTACACCTTCATTTCCCATCTCACAGAGGAATCACTTGGTAAAATCAAAAAAAGAAACGTGGCCAAAGTTAGAGATGACAATGACTGGGGACGTGCGTTCATTCGAGTGAACGACAGCACGTCTTGTTCCAGGCTCAATCTGATACAATTCAAAGTTGTCCATCGCATCTATTTTACCAACTCCAAACTCTCCAAAATGTATTCCAGTGTCACAGATACCTGCTATAGATATCACCAGGAAACATGACCCACACGTTTGAAAGAAAGTGAAAAATTAGTCCTTTAATGTCACGGTATGTCATTCTACCTGTTAAATGAATAAAACTATTAATAATAAAAAAACAACAACACGGCTCTGAATTAATAAGAATTCTGAAACAGCAATACATTTAGCTGCCGCCAGCTGTCATGACATCATCTACAAGCAATATTAATACCAACATTGAATTGGATCGTCCCATGCCCATGCCAACAATAAGCACAGCAGCAAAGCCGAGACTGGACTGAGAATATATAAACACACAAGCAGCACATACTCATACGCTGCATCTGTGTGGTGAGTAAGCTGCTTGAGAAGAGTCAGCATGGTCTTAAGCTGCCGACAGCACTGACTGGGAGCTCAGCTTCGACCTTAAAGCCATTTCTTAGCCGACAACTGATATAAAGAATGCCTCACCACAAAGTTGGGGAATCTAGCAGCAGCAGCAGCAGCAGCAGCAGCAGGATTCTTTCAAAAAAGTCTACCTGAATCATGAAGGGTTGCAGGTGAGCTGCAGCAGCATTCAGTGTTAGCATGGAGGTGTCAAGGGAGTAATAGTGAGAACAGGGTAAATATTTGAACCACTAGATATCACCATGAAACTTCCCCGGTTGATTAGTTATATTCAGACAATATTGTTTTGTCTTTTTGAAACATCTTTTAAAACAATTCTAATGAGGCATTATCTTGTTAAATATGTGCTAATTTGCATACATTTCCAGAACAGAAATCTGAAGATTAGATAAAGCCCAAAAAAAAAAAAAAAAGGTTCAAAATCATTTATTTTATTTTGTTGACATATTAGAGTCAAAGGTTTGAAAGGGGGGATTTTGGATATTTCTTTGAACCACTCCATAACTCAGAAAATACTGTCAACAGACATTAAAAACAACCCATTTTCTCCATGTTTTTTCGAAATAAAATGTTGTATAAATCAGACTATGAATGATATATGAACAAACCCCTCTGTAAAAACCTAATAGAATATAGAGAGGAATGAAACTGGAAAGTTTGATGTATGTAAGAGCTACTGAAGTGGAGATTTCTAGCTCAGATGGGAACATGAAAGGGATTATTTATTAGCGATGTAAAGTAATATCACAGCATATTTCACTGTAGTGGAGAAGTAATCCAATTGACAGAGCAAGCATGATAAAAGGAGCAAGCAATAAAAGATTGCCAAAGAAAGGGGCCCAATATTTACTGTTTATACAAAGGAATAGTAAAAGGGTAGACTCTAATACATTCAGAAACACGTGAAGGAAATACCACACATTTATGTGACATGTATGCTCGATAGCCTCTCATTATCAAATACGCTATTGACCTTTTGTGGTTCATAGGGGACATACACACACTCACACAAACTCTCTCTTTCCTGTTTATTGACCGTGAAAATGTGTCAGGAAGCAGACATTCAGGATACAACACACAATCAGGAAGTGGATTCATATTTCATGTAGCTGCACCAGGATTGGTTTCAGGGGTCTCGTCAGAGGGGATTAGCTGTAAATGGGCTGCTACTGGTGATGGGCACCGCCGCACACCACAACACTGCCATCACATCTTCACAATGCAAAAAATGATAGAGTAATATTGCCATTTTTTTTTAACCATCTATATTGTAGTATTCCTATCATATTCACATATAACGTCATCAAAATCATTCAAAGTATTAAAACACACACATATGTAAAAACCAGCTGTAGGGATACTTCAACCAAACCTACCTAAACCCTGCAATTTCCAGGAAACCAGATGTAAATGACTAAAGCCCCTTTCACACGTGTACTGCAACCCTGAAATGATCTAGACCAGGGGTCTTCAACAGGGGGTCCGTGATCCCTAGGGGGGGTGAAATTATTTTCAGACATTTTAATTTTTGAAAACAAAACAAACATTACAGTAACATGAATCCAACATATTATTTGCAAAGACAAATAGGCATATTCAGGAAAAAAAATGAAATAAATCTCTGTGCTGCACCTTTCCATAAAGGGTGAACAAGTTAGCTGTGGCTACATATTATTATTTTAATTGCTTAGTGTTGTATGCACCATAAAAAGTATGTTTCTACATGGTACTTTAAGCCGCCCTGCACATTACTGGAGGCCCAGTTTATTATGCAACTTAATTGCATACACATGTAGCCGGGGGTCCCTGCTCAGTCTCTCTTTTAGCTAAAGGGTCCTTGGCCTGAGAAATGTCCGTACCAAATGTGATGGCAATCTGTCAAATTGTTGTTGAGACATTTAACTCAAAGTCACAAATGTAAGCCTCAGTAGAGGAAAAGTCCGGGATCACTAAAGTCATAGGGATTCATCCTCTTTGAACCACAAATGCCTCTACAAATCATTGTGCAAATCCATTCAGTAGATGTTGAGATAGTCACTGGATAAGTGACAACTTTGACCTGTTGAAGGCGCTAGAATAAAAGTCAGGGAATCACCGGAGGCGGTAGATAAGATCCTATGCGGACCATTCATATCTGTACCAAATTTCATGCCAACACATGCAGTCATTTTGCTGCACAACAAAAATACCAACCTCATGCTGCTGCTAGAGGAAATGATCTATAAAAGACCTGCGGTCCATAGTTAGAGATAAAACCTCTCAAACTGCAACCACAGTCTAACGAGCCCACTATACTTAAATACCCCCCGAAACACATAGTTTCTTTTAAAAGTATTGTTGGATAAATCACTTCTACAAAATGCTTGCCTATGGCTCATTCATTCCCACATACTGTAGCCGTATCAATATTGTGTGTGTTGAACCACCGTGTTAAAAGGCATCTCTCCTCGTTTTCTCGAAACTAGTGGGTTGAGTGTGCACGGTACCAGGAGTCTGTGAATCTCACTTTCGCACATTTGAAATGTGTGTAGGCGTCCAGGGTATTGCTTTGTGTTTTGCTTTCCTCAACAGAATAAACATATTCCACCAGTCATTATCATAATAAGTGGCCTTTTTCTGTTTTATGTCATAAAGCAATAATTCTCTGTGCCGTAAAAAAAACAAAAAACAATCCAGCAGATAGGTGTGATGTGTGTGTGTGTGTTTTATTACGATCAAATTTCACTACTTGATGATAGTTCTGTTTTTGAGCTTTTTGTTTGCTCGTTATTCTCCTCTGTCAGTCAGTATACAACAGTAAATTCAGGAATGGAAAAGTAACTTGCTAGCTGCTTTTAGTGGAGTCAAGTCCAATGGCAAAACTGCGCCTCGAGAATAAGTTAAGGTTCATAAGAGTTCAAATTCAGCCATTCTGAAAGATACCTGCTCCTGCGGTCTGTGCAAGTTTCCCCATTAGCCAGGAAGTACTGTAGACAAACATGGCTGCCAATATAGCCATAAAACAACCTTCCAGCACCAACTTACTGGATGTGAAGGATACAATACATATAGTGTTTGTACAGCGATTTAATAGGCAGTTCACAGGAGACAGACTTAAAGATAAATGGTGTCCTACAGGCCCTTGTGTACACAAGGTATTTACTAAGGTAAGTTACTATGCATGATTACATATTTTGGATGTATTTTATAGCTGTAGTTGCTGCTGTATCAGTGGCTCTTTAAGGATAAAGGAGTCCACGGTTTAAACTGTAGATTTTCAATTTCTTGGTAACGGGGAGGACCCAAACGCAGATAACAGTCGGTGGGTTAACAATAAGAGAGCTTTATTATAAAAAGCTGAAACAAACAATCAACAGGCGAAAAGCAAAAACTGAAGACACAAACCAGGCTGGCACGAGGGGGCACGACATGGGAGTCATAGACGATGAATCGACAATGAACAAAGGAATAGACAGGTATATATTCACACTGACGCTGCTCACATGAACGGGACACAGCTGGAGAGGGCAGCAAAGACACGAGGGTGCAGGGTGAGTACACACAGGAGGATCAAATCAGGGAAGGTCAAACAATCACAGGAGGGAAACACAAAGACAGGAAGTAAAACTAGACAAGACACAAAGAGAAAGTACTTAACAAAATAAAACAGGAAGTAGGACAAAATGTGTCTTGATTTTAGACGTAACGGTGACGCATCATACACGATGGAAGTGTGGTAATTGTCACGTACAAATATTTGGGTCGCCTACCTTTTTTTGACGACCGTCAAATTTAATGTGAACACTGAGGCTTTTGTGACGCGAGGGCAACAGAGAATTCACCATCTTCCTTTTCTGTCGGCCCGTCATCCTTTTCATTAATCGTTTTTAATCACTCTTTTATTGATTTGTCTTTTGAGCGTCTCTTTTATCTGTTTGGTTTCACAGCAAACCAATCGGGGGCAAAAGGGAAAATTGTGCCCAAATTCAAGGTAATAAAATAAAACACAATCAAGGAGGCACATTTTTTTTGTGTAATGTTGTATAATGCCTCCAAACTTCAAACATTGGGGGCAAGGGAAGCCTCTCTGTTGCCATGGGGGTGTGGTTATGTTTTACCTGCTTGTAAAACTATACACCATTCAAAATCATTCATCCCTTATGAAATCTGACTTTTAAATGCTCCATATTTCTTTTTTTACCATCGTTATTTATAGATTCTATTCCACTGCTCCTTGGTGTATTTGTTTGTTTGTATGTTGTTGTATGTTACTGTGTGTCTCTGTGTACAGGCTTCTAACTAATTGTCCCTTGGTGGGATTAATGAAGTTGTTTCAAACTTTTTGAAGTTTGTATGGATGGTTGTATGGCTGCCAGGCTGTTATGCTATAGACGCTTCAGAAAGGAGTCGGCGCATTGAGAGTCAAGTTCCTATATTTAAAGACGCAAAGGCTTCATTGTCATATGCACAACAGCTACAGCGTAGATTTTGGCAATGGACATCTTAAGTCCCAGGCTTCTCCAACAATGCAACATGCAGTATACTTAAGACATAAAATAAATAGTGCAAGAGACATAATAGTGCAAGTAAAATGCAGGATTAAAAACAATAAATGTGTCACGCTGGTTTCACCTTTGCCGTGCCCTTTTAGGAGACTAGCGGCAGGTCCTGAGTCTATTGACTCCAATAGGAGAAGTGAACATGAGCACAGACCGATTCTTTCACCCCATTTTCTTCATGTTAAATATTTTTTTAGCTGTGTGAATATCTAATGTTAGCAAAAGAAAATATAAATACATTAGACCGTTCCCCATTAGGAGACAGGAAGCGTAAACCATTTCATACCAATGGCACAGCTTGTAATGCTTCATCTTTTGTTATAAGCATCGCTTAGCTTTGGTTATACTTACTTGGTTTTTTTTTTCTCCTAATGTGTCTTTTGGTGTGTTTGTGTTATCAGGGTGTGCCAGGCCATATACTGCCGTGCCCCTTATTTATTCTTTTCAATTGATTAAACTCTAATTAAACCTAACATACTGCTCCTGGACTGACGAGATCCTCCTGCTTTTCTTTTGGTCCTCCCACATCATTATTTCTGGCCTTGCTACTAGGGAAGTTGTTACCACATTAATCAGTGGAACATATTCCATTAGTACTTAGTTGTTGCCCACTAAATTGATCACTGGATGCATTTTTATGTTCTCAAGTCCAAGTGTAGTAACTGTTTTAATAATATCTGCCAGACAAAAACAGCTTTTGAACTCTATCGTTCAGCTGCCTGGCCAATGTGTGTGTCGTCGAAGCTGGCTTTGAGTTTGAAGTCAGTTCTATTGATGTGTGCAGATCTGTGAACAGCTCTTGTGCAGCTGTCAAACACTTGCTAGTCATGCCAGCTGTGCTGTGTGGATGCCATGTCGGACAATCCCCTGCTGTGCTTCAATGCCTATCCGGCATCAGTCAGTGCGACTACATGCCAAATGTCTATCTGTAACTGACAAGTCCGTACAGGTCTCTCCAAAGGAAACTGGAGGAGTTCAAGCAGTTGAATTCAATTAAAAGCAAAAATGACATGGGTACAAACCTCTTGGAAAAGAAACAAGGACCTTTTGAGAAGCAAATCAGATCTTTTAGACATGCACTAACAAAGATAATTTTGTTGTTGTTGATTTTAAGCTTTTGCCTGGCTATTGAATCACAATCTCTGCTTTATTGTTTTATTGTGTTCAAGAAGATCAATTGTTGTTCAGAGATAATCACAGAATGCCTGTTACACTTTGATTACTTCTGACAAGTAGCAATGAGGATTCACCATTTGTTTTGATGTAACGGAGCAAAAAATGCTTATAAAGGAGTTCAACATCACTTCAACAACTCATTCCCATGATTGATACCACTCTCGTGTCTGTACGCAAAATATAAAGCTGGAGCCAGCAGGCGATTAGCTTACTGTAGCTTAGAATAAAGACGAAGAAGAGGGGAAACAGCTAGCTTGTGTCTTTCCAAAGATGTGCACCTTTAAATAAGCACATCATTTGTTGTTTGTTTATCTGTGGAAATGAAAAAATCCCATCACGTTACGTACTTGCGACAGATGTGCAGGAAGTCACTACAAATAGCTGAGAAATAGCTTGGGCACTTACCTAGCTAACTGTTTCCCCCTGCGTCCAATCTTTATGCTAAGCTAAGCTAGTCTAGTCTGTATTTCATGTACAGACATGAGAGTGACTTCCATCTTCTCTTAACTCTCAGCAAGAGAGTGAATAAGTTGTTTGAATCTCAAAATGTTGAATCCTTTAACTACATTCATACATGCAGCAATTGTTTTCCCCTTGTGAACCATCAAGGTTGGGTTAAAAAAATTATTAAAGGAGGCATGATAATTTATGTGCACACTTGTGCCAGTCAAGACTGGATCTAATTATGGAAAATCATTAATACTCATTGCTGTATATTCATTTCACCCCTTCTGGATGTTTTTTTATGTCCCAAGAGGATTGTTTTTCTGTCGACTTACTTCACCAATGAACATAAACACAGATAAACATGACTCTGAACAGCTTCCTTGACATCTGTATGAGGAGTTATTTAGCAATATATTAAAGATACTTATATGCTGGTTGTTGGCATTATGTGTTAGTAAAGTATGATTTGTGATCATTGCGCTGCTGATCTACATCCGGAACTCTGAACTAACAAACACAAAGGAAGTAGCTTAAACTGGAAAACATTTCATTTGTTTTTAAAAGCCTTTTGTCTGTTTGGCAGGAGGAGTTTTATGACACAGTTCTCCCGAGCGTTATATAGGCTGCAGTCAAATTTACAGCCCAATAAAATCAATCTATATAAAATATGGCAGTGGGGCAAAATTGGCACTAAAAGAGCAGATATTTTCACTCGTGTCTTTCACAAGGGCAGCTTTTCGTCAGTTAACACTTAAATTTAGATGAATGAATTAGTGGTGCAGTTGGATCAGTTTGCTTCCATGAGCCATGCGGAGGTCAGGTAATCTTGTGTTACTGACAGGGGGGGCTCTTTACTTAGAGTGGAAATATTTATAATTTTTTTGCCTTAACTTATCACTATGAAGTAAATGTGGATTGAACAATGTAATGGCTGTAAAATGGAACAAAGATGTAATTGTATGAAATGATCACGCGTTTTTTTTTTGTTAATCTGAAAAGTAACTCGCAATCAAATAAATGTCATAAATAAGCAATCGTTTGGAAAGCATTGACAAATGATGCTGTCATCAGAAAATAATCATATGGGTTTTAGAAGGCGGTGAGCAATGACATATTTTGACTTGTTGAGTACAACATACATGCCGGTAATGTGAGTCGTCCTTTCTCAGAGGCACATGGAGTAAACAGTAGCAGACCCACCCTGTCAACCAGGATCCGCTGTGCCGCTGTGTGTATGTGTGTGAATTATGTAAGTATGCACTTAAGACGATGCATCGGGGAAAAAAAAACATGTAGAAAAGTTGTTGAATTCTAATATACCGTAGAACCACAACGTCTCTCTAGTTGTTTAAAATAAGATCACTAATTTTCTGGGCACGCTGTTGATAATTATTTTATTGCTTGTGTTCCACACTCTGCTGATCATGTAAACACGCTGTACTTGTGATATTTTTTGCCACTACTACTGGGGAATCGTAATACAGTATAATGATGCTGTAAATATCTCAGAGTGTTGATGGAGAACAAACAAATACAGTGCATGCAAAGAACAACTAATGAAATACGCTCTCTTAATTTCAAAGGATCCCTCTCCGTATGCAGGAGCTGACCCTCCACCACATTACCTATTCTATTTATACATACACACGTATATGTATGTATGAATGTACAAAGGTTATGTGGTTTTGTATTGGCTACGTGGAAACATAAAATGGTAAAAAACAACAGCCTGCATCTCACACACAAATAGAAAGGTGGAAGAAAGCAGGAAAAAAGTCTTCCAGGTTCAACATTTTAGCAGTGTTCCATTTGATTGTCACAACTGAGCGCAAAACAAATGACCCAGTAGGTCGGCCGAATTCAAAACCACTGAACACAACACCAAATCTGTTTTAAATAAACAGGTAAATTCCATGTTAAAAACACAAAAAGCCAGGACCATAAATACTCACCAGTGATCAGTTTGCCGCAGGAACCTAATAAAACATGGATAATGATAAAATGACACTTTAACTCACCAATGCTGAAACTCAGAGAAAGAGAAAAAGAGGTAGAGCAGTTCTTCCTGTGGGCAAACTTTTCCAAAACCTCCCCTTTGGCAGTCCTGCAAGTTGCTGAATCAGTTGGTTTCAGTGGAGAGCAGGTCCAGTGCATTTAGTCAGCATTGAGGAATTTTATCCTCTTTAAGGTGGAGAAGTTTCTCTCTGATCTCTAAGATTTGTGATGATTTTCAGCAGAGTCCTTTCTAAGAGGTTCTTGCGGATGAATGACCACCCTGAGGCCCAGAGTGTAGATACAGAGCACCCAACTCAGACTTCAACTTTCTCCTGACTCTCAAAATGGCTGTGAGTGAGGATCAAGGGGAAGGAATCAGCCCAAAAAAAAGGGAGTGAAAATGGCCGTCCAGTTTAGTTTAGGTTTTGAAAACTGCTGTTCTACCTGAGCGATGATAGTGTCACATCTCTTCGTCACTACCGGTGCTGTGTAGGTGAGCTCTATAAACAGATACTGTATCTGCATATGAATGCATGAAGCATTCTGGTTTACGTTTGTAGTCCGAGTAGTATTGAACAATCAAGTGTGAGTGGGCTTTGGTTGCAGGCAGGAAAACAGTCCGTGTGGAGAGCGAAAGTGGCAGAACTGAAATATGAAATGCAATATCGGAACCGATTGGCTTACGACGATTTACCCTTTTATTGCCTAAAAAATGATCTGTCAACTGAGTGTGAACTGACTACTTGTGAAACAATCCGTTTGTAGATGTCGTCTTTCAACTCCAACTCCTTTATCACGTCTGAAATTGATAATTGAATTGTAAACAATGACCGGCACACAGAGGGGGAAGTCTTGGCCGTCCATCCGTTATCCATATATCAGTTTGCTACACCAGAACCCCAGAAATATTGGCCGTAGCCAACAGAGGCTAAATCCCAGTCAGACTGATAGCTGAGATTGCTGTGTAGGTGACTCATCTACTCTCAACCCGTTCAGCTGCAACACTCCTTCCCAACTCGCAACATGCACAACTCATACATATCCCTTGGCGCCACTTCCTAACGCCCTAAGCGGCAAACTATAACGCTCCACTACGCCCGCAGTAAACATGCGGTTAATGTTGTGAATGAAACAAAAACACTTGATTAGGTTTAGGAAAAGACTGGGTTTAGGTTAAGATAAGTTACGTAGCGTAGCTTAAAATAACGCCTGTTGCGCTTTGGTTTCACACAGGACACAAACAGGTCTTCTGGCTAATATCCTGTGTTTGTTTTGACCCATCCATCCGACCACTCCCACCCACCATAACCGGACTTCATACCACGTCACCACACTTGCAAAACATCGCTGTTTTCACGCCCTGAGAATGAGTTGCTTTCAGTCTATGAAGTCATACAGTACATTTTCAACATTCACCTTGAACAGGACACGCAAGTGAAATTAAGTTTCCAGGAGGCAAAGTTGAGTGTTTGACAGGACATACAGAACTGACAGAATCTTCATCTGTTCTCATGTTCTCCATACAATAGATCAGTGCACTGGGATTGTGTTAAACTGCATTCACACACTGTGTTGCTTCTGCAAAGGCTACAAAGGCTGGGAGAACCTGTGAATATCGTGGCAAAGGCCACAGGAAATAGCACATTTAGGATAGTACTTACAGGGCAGAGGTGTTTCAAAGTTATTTGTAGCTGGCAGGCATGACCGTGAATGGCTCATCATATCCCAGTAATGACATTACAGCCTTCTATCCAGTAACACCAATTATAATCTGCGGTAGCATGTTCTCCCAGCTGCGAATGATGCCACGAGCACTGCATGATGATCTCATCCCAATGGACGTCATAGTTACAGCTCAAAATCTCACTTTGTACAATTCCAGAATCCCCTTTGAAAATTGGCTTTTTGTGCACTGTCACGCATGATTGCAAATTGGGAATGAGAATATTTCCAGGTTTGCAAACGAAGTGTATTGACCTGTATTGATCTGCCTGAGCATGAACCTGTTTTTTCCTGCTGAACGGTGCATTTGAACACACTATCAAAAGTCGGTTTAGAAAACAGATACCTATAACATATATTGCCTGAAATACATTTGCCAAACACACCAATTAATTGTGTAATATATCCCTTATGATACTAATAATATGATACTACTAATACTTGTTAGTACTGCAGTAAAAAAAAAAAAAGAAGATGTATCTTTATTTCCATGCACATGGATCATCAGCTGGTGAGGTTGCTTTTTTGCTTTTTTTGCCTCGGACATGTAGCTGTACATGCACATGTATGCGCACCATAGACGTTTTCAAAAGCTTAGCACCGAGCGTACCTCTCAACACCACGGACAGCGCCTCAGGAGACAAAAAAATTATGTTTTATCTCCCAAAATCCACCAAAACATAGTTTATTTGAAAACTGTATAATAACCAGTGGTGGAACGTAACTAAGTACATTTACTCAAGTACTATAGGCCTACTAAAGTACAAACTTGACATACTTTACTTGAGTATTTCCATTTTATGAAACTTTATACTTTTTTTACTCCACTACATTTGTCTGACAGCTTTAGTTACTTTTCAGATTACAGTTTTTCATCCCCTTCCTGTACAGTGGAAACCATGTATCTCCAGTTGTGTTGATTTGAAATATTTGTGATAAATTACAGGATGATGTGTTCCTTCATGTGTTGAGAAAATGATCCTATTTCCAAAGCTAAAGTTTAAAAAGCCTTTTGGATCAGCTTGGAAATGCATTAGCATGAGCTCATGAAAAGTTAGCTTTTTAGAGATATACAGTATGCTTCTTACAGGACAGCTGTGCTCCAAACATGTGACGATCTTATAGAACATATAAGATCGTCACTTTAGATTAAACTACCCAACAGTTTAAAAAACATCTACTATATATTATAACTAATATTATCCCAGAAACATCATATAATAGTAAAACACTCAATCAATACTTTTACTTTGAGTACATTTTGCTGATGATAATTACATGCTTTTCCTTAAGGAATGTTTTGAATGCAGGACTTTTAGTATGATGGCAGTGGAGTGTTTTCATAGTGTAGTATTAGTACTTTCACCGCAGTAGAGGATCTGAATACTTCCTAACATGAGCAAATAGAAAACACAAGGAAAGCATTGGTAACAAAAGGTATTTGTCAGTGTACATAAGCGCAGGCTGCCGGCTAAATGGCCAAGGGAGACACATTCTCTGCCAGCTATTGTAGCCCATATTACTATCTGGCCGTCTTAATATGATCTTTTCTATCAGTATTTCCACCGTGCGCTACCGAAAATGTTCTATTGCGGTGTGTGCAGAATGCAGCATTTTGGTTGCCGGCTACTTAACGAAGAACGTACTCAGCCTCCTGGAGCTCTTTAGAAAAGACCAACTTTCTCCTCCGCATGACGGCCCACTGTGCTGACGAGAACGACACATTGATTGACGCACATACAGACAAATCAGTGTCGAATTCAGACGTGTGGTGCGTTGTCTAAGTTTTCATATTGGGTTAGGTAAGGAGGTAATGAGAAGAACACGATAAACTTCTATGAAGGCACTGAAACCAAGTGTAATATTATTATTATTATAATAATTTTAATTGTGTTTTACAGATATTTTTCTGTACTCAGGACAACCAGCTTGAAACCGAGGGGGCCGCTCCCTAGGTAGATATAAAGGGATATTCCAAGCTAACGAGAACACGACGATTCTTAATTTCAGGTGATTATGCACTAATGAAAACATTGTAATGAATATTATATTCCATTTCTGCTTATAAATCCCCCCAAATCCTACCCAGTGGTCCGTTAAGGCCCCTTTTACAAGGAAAATTAGTTAGCTGGAACATTAAAAGGTCAGTCGGAGGTGGCATTTTTTAACAGACTCATGGTGCTAAGCTTTGCTTAATTAGCTACCTAGCTACAGTTGATAAGATCTGCCACAAAAAGATGACATTTCAGATGGCAAAATTGACGGTTATTGACAAGAAATCATTAGCCTATTGCGGTCGGAAATTAGGCATTCTGAAAATGTTAGCGCGATAAATCTACCACTGTTATCCTTGTAAACTGCATTATGTGCAGTGCAAGAAAGGAAAGATTCACAGGTATAGCAAGAGTGAGTAAGAGCGTCAGGGGTTATGGTAACAGTCAATTACACAAGGTCTTTATGTGGCTGCGATTTCAATTAAATGCAATTATAGAAAGTATCAGATTCATGCATGCAGCTCCATTACATGTGGTATTACAGTTGTGTAGTGACAGCAGCACAATCCTGAATGGTCAATACAGTTTGAAAACATTCATTATCATTTGTCAGGCAGGAATTATATTATGGGACAAGGCTTGCTTCACAACAAATCATAGTGGGAATCAAAATCAATTACATTTATTTTCAGTTTTTGACTGAGAGGATCATTAAAGTTCTTTTTTATTTTTTTTATCTCCTGGCACTTAAATCATTTTGATGTAGCAGGATCACTGTGGACTACTCCACCAAATTACTTTTAGCTTGACAAATGTAGTATCTGTTTTTTTCAAGAATTGAGAATTGATAGCACTCTGTTCAGTTTCAAGTAAAATCCATAATTTTCCAGTTTCATGTTCATTTGAACAGCTGGAGGCTTTGATGGATTCGAGGCCATCAGGCTACCTTTTAGCACTTAAAGAGAATGTGAGTAGGAAAAATAAGATAATGACACATGACTGAAATTGGTAATTGAATTAAATACAAAACAAAGAATTGGCCAACTGAAAGGTGTCAAGTCGTTTTGGGAAAATTATTATCTGAATCAAGAAACATGTGTAGACCAGTAAATGGCAACACCTCATCGCATGATAACTGCTGTAATACTTTGACATCATTGGTTGGTGATAAATTATAATATGAATATGTAAGAAGAATTTATTTTGTTAAGACTACATTGACAACTTACTAATAAAACAGGTCTTGTTGGTTAGTGGGCACAGCTTGGCGTAGCCTTTGACACCATTGTAAAATAAAATAAAATAGAATGGATTCAGTGGCAGATTAACAAATTGTGCCTGTCCTTAGATTCAGCAAATCTGCTTTGGATTCACTATAAAGCAATACACTGGATCAGTATTATGTCCCTTAAGCACATTGCAATGAACCAGGAAATTGACTTTTTCAGACTCCAGAAGAAAAACACAGAGCTGATTAGTTTGTATTTATTTTCTAATGACCTAATTTTCCATGCGTGTAATAAATGAATGATTCATCAGCAGGCTTGGCTTTGTGTTATATTTACCCCTCCCCTGGTTACCATAGTGATTAGAAAGTTATTGGAATTTTGGAAAATTAAAAACAAATCATCAATATATTAAAAGCCTGGTTATCCCCAGGCATGTAGCAGACAGATACCAGGGACACTCTAGTTTGCTGTGATGACTCTCTGCTTTAAATTTGCTTTGTATATCATTACATGGATTCAAATGCACTCAGGCAGCAGCCTTCCTCACACTGCCTAAACAATCAACACACCTTTAATGTCAATGGACAACTTTGAACATTTCATTTGTTTTTGATGCCTCTCTTGCATGACATACGCTTAAGCGATGATTGGATAGTCAAGCTTTTCCAACAAAAGTATATGAATTTCTATGCAAACTGCAAATATTCTATTTCCACTTTGTTCCACTCGCTCCATCAGCACTACCTATGATTTGATCCAATCCAAAGTAACATATCTTTCCCTGTGTCCAATACCCACCCTGTGCATCACAGCTATTCCATTGAAAGACTGGGTTTATCAGCAGCTGCTAACCCCCGGTTGAGTGTTTCAGCCTACAGAATCAAGCCTCCCTCTCCAGAGATCTGATTCTGTCCTTCTCCTTTCACACTCTCTCCCCCTCAGTCTGTCTCTCTTTCCGTCTTCTATGTTTTGCTCTGCCATTTTCTTTGTTGTGAGGTGGAGCAAAGGCTACAAAGTACCTGGAGAATGGTTGGAGAGCAATAATGACTCTCTGTGTGAGTTCCTGCTCTCCAGAGACAAACTGTAAAAACCTCTTAGAAACAGCTGCAACTGCCCTCTGCTCCTCTTCTCCCCAAGGAACACACACACACACACACACACACACACACACACACACACACACATTTTGTGTTTCTCTCCTCGTAAGAATACTAGATATGCAGAACATTTAATCACGCTAACCTTTAATAATGAAAAATGTTTGCAATGTTTCACTCCTGATGTTATGTGGAACCCAGGTTGTAAGGAAATATGACGCAATAAATCAATTTCTAAAGATCAGTGTCTGGTACACTTTCCTCCAACTGAGATATATCACAGGAATCAAATGACTTTCATCACTTGTTGGGTAAAGCAGAGGTCAAAATGTGTTTCAAAAGGTTTACTATTGACTAAAATTCTATCAAGTCTGCTCTGAATCAAGCTGATGGAGTCGTAAGGGTAGAAGAAAAAGGACTTTACTGTATTTCATGTATAGGATAAAATACATTGGGCCTAGTCTCTTGAGTCACTTGCCTTTAAGATACAGGACATGCATACAGAGCTAACAGAACATTGACTTTTTTTTCAAAAGAATATAAAAACAATATACAAACTAAGTGAGCCCTGTGGGACACCACAGGTGTTGCCCATCACTACAGATGATTTATTTCTTCCAAATTTTGAAAAAGTCATAAATATGAGACATGATTTATTTTTCCAACGCAGATTTAGAAATGTCATCTCAAACTTGGAAATTGTGAAAAGTGATCATCATCACAGGAACAAAATCTTTTTCTTTGTTTATGGCGGTGTGGATAATATTTTACACTGCTCGACATTTTGACTGGGAGTTATCCATTGAACAGAACATTTCTGTTGGAATACGATTGTCACTGCAAAGGAAGGCGCTCCATGGCGCAAAGGTTGTTAACACTCCTACATGCAGTACGATTATTTAGTGTGCACTGCATCATGGGAATCCTAGTTCGAATAAAAAGATCCAGATTTTATTGGAGGGTTGCTTTTCAAGGCACCTTTCATTACATTTCTGATATTTCTTCCTCATGTTTATCTCTGACAAGAAAACTAAGGAATATAGAAAGCAATTGCTTAAAAAAGATTGGTTGCAGTTCGAAATATACTGGCGCTGTAAGTTAAACAGAATAAGGATGCTTTCTTTTGGTGAGTTACAACAGCCTAGCCTAGCCTCAAGTGGCATTATGAGGAACTGCAGTGTTTGACACTTCCACGTTGGCTTAATTTTTCACTTGGCACTTGGACTAAGTATAAAGTTGAGTTTTTTTAAAGTAACTGCTTGTGTCCCTTTGTGAAACCAAAATTCAATAAGTTTAGTAATTTTAACTTTTAATTGAAATTTTTTTATTTATGTAACAAACATACTTATTTGAACCCAAACCAGGAAATTTTCTCAAACCCAAGCCAGTAGTTTTGTTGCCTAAACCTAACCAAGTAGTTTTGTTTCAATTCACAACCATAACCACGTGATTTAAAACTGCGACCGCTTCACAACCTGCAGGTAGATGAAGTTTGCCTCATCTGAAGGATTATCATGGTAGTGATACGACTGAACAACAGATAACATTACAGTGAACAGCTGATAACATTCTAAATGGGTGGTTTACTACTCATGAGCTAGTCAGTGAAATGACAGCAAGGCAGACATAAAAACAAAGTCTTCTCAAATGACCATTAGGTAGGTAAAAAACTAAAGAAACTTGTGTAACACTTTGGGTAAAAGCACAATATGATTGCAGTCCATTAAACCTGCAGCAACCTCCATCAACAGAGGATAAATCAGGTGAGTGACAGGTAGACTACTTCTTCCTTTCTGCCTAGCACATCAGGTAAAGGTCCATGACTCAGGTGCACGAATCACTGAACAGAGCACGCTAGAGTTTCATAAAGCACTGAGACGTGATGTTCTAATGAAGATGAGTGGAATAAAGAGCTGCATGTAGTTGCAGTACGGAAAGTCCACTTCAATTTTGTAGTCACATTTAGTGAGAGAGACCCTGAATGAAAACATAGCAATGTTGACTCAGTTAAGTGCCTCCTGCAGTGACACTGTAACTTTCCACCAATTTCAATCATTAACTTGACTCTACTCTCAGCGAGTAGCTTGATCAATATAATTGTCTGGTTAAATTAATGTTGAGGTTTATAACAATTAAAGCTAAAGTCATTCATACCTAATGAAGCAATTGGGAGGTTAACTAATAGCTTTTAGACATTGCTAAATGTGATCATTTCTAAAAGGAAATCTAACTGTACTTGGGGATGGCAGCCTTGATATTTTTATTCTCATTATGAGGAATCAAACACATTAAAACAGGTTCCTCTAATGTGGTTATTTTATCTGCCCTGTTACCTCACTTTTAAACAAGCTGACAGAACAATGCTTCTCAGGCAAATGTAATATGCTTTCCTAAAAATATAATTCCATGTTCTTTGTTGAGCTCAGGGAACAGCACTGTGAGATATCATGCTGTTTTATTAAGGCCAAACACCATTAATGTAGCTGAGCTTAGGACTTTGGACTGGGTCATTTTAGGGGAATCTAAAAAAATCATAGCCAGTAGTTCCTCTAAAACAAATTCCTGGAAACAATGAGGGAACAATGCTTTGATGATGGCGCCTAAATTATGTTGGCTGCTCTGATTCATAAAAATATCATCTGCTTTTATTGTCACAAACGTGCCCTAGGAACAAACCCAAGTAGTAGCTTACAGTGAAAAATCAATCAAAGAGTTAGACATTCTTTCGAAAAAGGCTCAAAAGTGCCGTGTTTCCAGGGATCGGATGGTTGATCCACCACTTAATTCCCACCGAGCTCATGTGATTTATGCTAATAGAAACTCTTAGCAAGCTAACACGCTAAACTAAGATGGTGAACATGTTAAGCACATTAAATGCAACAATGATGATTGGTCGAGCCACCCCTTTGATCCAGACTGAAATATTTCAACAACTATTGGACAAATTGCAAAGAAATGTTGTACAGACTCTCATGTTTCCCCCGAGGATGAAACCAACTGACTTTGGTAGACACCTGATTCTTGCTCTACCGCCATTGTGAGGTTGACATCTGTGGTTCGGAGCGGAACATGTGACATAGCGCGAGAGAGTGTGAGCAGATTTTTTTTAAAGTGGCATCGTCGCCTTATCTCCTGCTCCTTCCCTCTCCAATTTTATACCATGAGTTCAAAGCTAAAATTAAAATACAACACAGTTTTTCTTCTTTTTTTTTTAGCGAGAGCAGTCCTTGAGTGGAGCTGGGCATAATCTCAGTTAAGCGTGGAGAGGAAAGTCTTACCGCTCCACTCTGCTCACCTGCCCTGGTTGGACAATGTTGCAGTGAAAACTTACATCGTCATCATTAGCATGTTAGCATGCTAAAATATTTGGCTCAAAGCACAGCTATTCCTAAGCACAGACCCACTAGCATGGCTGTAGACTCTAAAGATGTCATCATATGTTACTTTTACTCAAGTAAGTTTTATTTTATATTAACAGTACTTTTATTATTCAGTACAATATTCTAGTACTCCCTGCATATTTATAATACTAACAGTGTTTAGTGGTAAATTCAGAACAACTGTAAAGTTCAAGCTGCTAAGATGCATTTTTATTGATTTTATTGCTTCGTTATTCATAGTGACTCAAAAATAAGTTCAACAGTAGAATAATATTAAATTCATACCTTATTTTAGCAAACACATTAATATGGTTGAATACTTTCAGGTTGTGGTGATGTGGTATTTATGGTCAAGGAAGCTGCGTAAACAACTTATTTACAGCACCATATATAACTGCTAGGTAATAAATTAGACTTATGTGTGCAGTGTGGAAAAAAATAGAACTAGAAGGTTGGAAGCGGCTTCAGTGCATGAGGTGAAAATGGATTAATTGCTTGGTGGGTGCAAATCAATAGGGTGCATATAAATGGGACACAGCGATACAGTTGTGTTCAACATGCAAAACTAACCCATTTCAAGCCTGTGACGCTGCCTCAGGAAAACCTTAAAATGTGTTAATTATCCTGCATTAGTGTAAAAGCACATCACTGTGTTCTATAATAGGACTAAAGGTGGATCATTGATTCGTTCCAACAAAGCACTTAAAGTGATTCTTAACATTTTCTATAGAAATAATTGTTTTTTAGCAAAAACTATTACATGATGCACATTTTTTCTTTGTTCTGCTGCACAAAGTAGCTCTTTGAAATGTAATCAAACCAGTCATTTTGTCATTATTCTGACCAAATGTACTCTAATGGGAGACCAAATGTAACGTGTGGTTTGTTCTACAGTACACGTAGCATGATGAAGTCTAAAGTTTTGGTGGGGATTTTTAAGTTTACTTTTGTTCCCTGTAGATATGAGTTTGTTTTTGGCATCAGTAGTTTCCAAAACTCACACCCAGCTCTTTGCAGATGTCCAAAAAAACACCCAATACTCTGCTGGTTTTGATTAAAAGACTGAACAAAAATAACTGAACAAAAACAATGCTCAGAGAAGAAGAGTATGTGTGTATGTGTGTGTACGTGGGTAGTGTACGTTTTTACATCTTCTTTCCACGTTCCCGAAGAGAAGTCTGCAGGTGCCTCCGCGACTAATTCCCTCAGAGCAGCTGACGATCATGTCGCCAGTCTCTAATTGAAGTTTCAGGTCTGTTTTCACCTTGCTTTGTTGCACCTGTAACCACGCCCACCAGTGATGTCACGGTGTACTGACGCGCCCCCAGAGTCCACTTCTACGTGACTACAGGTAAGTTGAACCGTTGGAGGTCCCACACAATACAAGATATTCAGCTATTCTTCAATTATTTGTTTATCAGATTCGAAAAATTAGATTTGAAAATATCTCATTCAGACAAATTAGGGTCAGAAGTTCTGAAACTTCTTTTAGCGCTGTAATCCAGAGGGATTCATTTCACTACATGAATTAATTGGTCTCTCCTCTATCTCCCCCGCACACTTCCTCACTTGTAAAGGTCACAACAGTTTCTGCCTCCGCTCAACACTCTCATTAAGAAATCACTGTGTCTCTTTGAAAGAACAGCTGATTTAACAGACTCTCTCTCCCTCTCACACACAC
>CALSBV010011913.1:1566796-1585397 GCA_943590825.1 Bovichtus diacanthus
CACACACACGCACGGATGTCAATGCACTATTACATTTGAATTCATCAGTGGTGTGAAGCCAATCATATGAATATTTAATGGTGTCATTTTTCTAAAAGACAGCATCTGAGCCCGTCAGTGACTCTGTGTGTGTGTGTGTGTGTTGGTGTGTGTGTGTGTGTGTGTGTCAATGTACTACAAACACAACCATGCATTGTGATTTTTCGGCTCCGTTCATACCAATTAGCATGTCCTATTTCCACACCGTGTCTAAGCGTGACGTAGCTGAACATTTTATGCATCTGATGATCCAATGTGCCTGCTTAATTCTTGCTCATTCATCAAAACACAGATGCATGTAATTTCCTGTGGCAATTTCTCCCTTTGAGACCCTTGAGCACACAATATGTGTCACTGTAATGTTCTAGTGGTGTTAAAAGTTATCGCCTAGCCGGGCTCAGTTGTCCACGATTGCTTCCCAGGGAGGCGTCGCGGAAGCATTCTGCTTAGATGCTCAAACTATGTCAACTGGTGCCCTTCCAAGAATAACCACATTATTGTAGTGTATGGTTTGTGTGTCCATTACAGCCTGGGAGCTGTGTTGTCTGGAGCATAAGCTGCTAGCATGACAAAGTGTTGCCATACAGGCCAGCCATTATGAATTATGGACAGCGGGACAACATTTTCCAAATTGGGCCCCTCATTCACACCCATTCTAGCACCACCGCCACCCACATCGCCAAGTTCAGCTTCGGCTGACTTCTTCACACCTTTTTTTAGGGCCAGAAATTTGGCCATTGCCCCTGTGCTCCTTTCATTTTTTTTTTTTTGGCGAGTTCATTGAGCGTCTTAACGAGTTAGGCTGCAGTTCGCTTTACATCTTAACATTAGCGGCACATGCTCGTCCAGTCCTGTTTTCCTCAGCTAAGAAATATCGTAAAAATCGGATTCATCTTGTCTTATATGGATTTTTAACTATTAAAACAAACCTTCAGTTTCTGCTGTCTAGATTTTTGTAATTCCCGCTACATGTGCCTCAGTCAAGCTGCTTTAAATCGCTTACAGTTAGTTCAAGATGCAGCTGCCAGGTCATTAACTAGAACTTTGGTCGCACATTACCCTTCTTGCATCTCTCCATTGGCTTCCTGGAAAAGTCAGAATAAACTATAAAATCAGATTTGCTGAATATTTGGACTGTTTAAAGCGGCTTCTAAAAACCTATCTTTATAGGCATGCCTTTTTATAGATCTCCCTGTCTTATGTTTTTGTTTGTTCTTGTTTCGTCCGTCTCTCATTGTGCTCTGTTTTATATTCTAATCTATTTTTAGTGCGTGCGTGCGTGCGTCTGTCTGTCTGTTTGTGTGTGTGTGTGTGTGTGTGTGTGTTTGTGTGTGTGTGTGTGTGTGTGAAGCACTTTGTAACTGTGTGTTTTAAAAAGTGCCATATAAATATAGCTTGACTGACTGACTGATCCCTGGGCCTTGGGCTGGGGTGATCTGTACCCTTTGACCCCTTATGGAGCAGCCATGCAATATAGTCCTGTAAGTCCAAGTCAAAGGCAGAGGCTTGGGTGAACCTCGGCTGATGAACGCAGCTCTTGGTATCAGTAGTTGACAGGACTGATATTCACCCTAATACAACCAGACAAGCGCTCCAAAAGGAATGTGGCTATGATTTATCCACGTACGTTCGCTGAATATATCTTCAACAATGTAAAGTAAAAAGCCCTCTCCGCACCCCTTATAGACATGTATTCTCCACCTGTCTGTCTTGGCTGCTGCTGCTGCTGCTGCTGCTGCTGGGGTTCAAATGTAATATCAAAGGACAGACTGATGTCTTCATCAGTGTAGTGATGAAACTCGTCTCCCTGTGTGTCTCTACTTTTATTCGTTCCCTTCGCGTGTCCTTTGGGGTTTCTGAATTCTAATAAAAAATAGATAATGACAGCTTCATTAACAAGTAGACTATCTAGGTAGAATATCAACTTGAAAAGCACCGTATACAATAGATAGATAGATAGAAGTACAGTAGCAAGAGAAGATACAATTCTATGATTGCAACACAGGGGGCACTGTTGCTCTGCACCAAACCGTTTGTGTGTGTCACCCTCTCTATCCTCACACTGGCCCAACTTCCCTTCTTCAATGCCAGGAATGAATGATTTCACCCTCTCTCACTCTCACACACAAAAACACACTCTGCCCCTCTTTTCTCCTCTTTTTTCTCTCTCTCTCACACACAAACACACACACACACAGCCTTTCCCTCTGCCGTTCTCCTCCAAACTCGCACGCTGAGATGAGAATCCCTTGAAAGACGATGATGTCCTTCATCCAGTGTGTTGGCGACACTATAGAACGAGGGGTGAGGGTGCAGTCGCCATCAGAATTGTGTCGGCTTTCATCAGTCAAGTTCTTGCCTTCGTGAACATCAGCATTTTCAAAATGCACTGTAACACATGATCGTTGATTCGATTGCTTCACATTCCGTGTTGGTTCTGTGATCATGGCCTTTAAATATCAGACAGGAATGGGAATTTCTCCAGGAACCGCCCTGGTTTGTGTTTGTTCAGATTAGTTGATGTCACGCTGCTTATATTTGATACATACAATCAATGACTGGAGCACAGCGAATGTTTATCTGATCGTTCACAGAAGATGGTGGTGGTGCAGTTTCTGCATTGCTGGTAATATGTTTTATGGACATGGTCATTCTGATTTTTATTTGACATTTCAATTTAAAATCTTCAAAATAATTGGTAACATCTGGAAAGCGATATCAGGTTTTTCTCTTCAATTTTGTTTTTTTGTTAAGTTTGTCTTAAGATAAGATAAGATAAAATAAGATAAAATAGAACTTTATTCATCTCAAGGGAAATTGTTGACCAACAGTTGCAATACACAGTAGGAGACAGTATAAGATGCAAAAATGTACAAATAGTGCAAAATGTTTTATACAATATATATATATATATATATATATATGTAGAAAACATTTAAAATAAGATGAGCTGAGATGGGATAAGGATCAATATTAAGGTGCAATATTCAACAAGATGAGGATGAGGCAACATATATAATATATATAATTATTCTTTTTATTTTTTTCTGGATTTCATTCTGGAAAAAGTCTTGCCTTAAGCTGTAGGAACCCTGAGTAAAGTATGAGGCTGATATTTCAGACTGTATGTCTGAGTACACTAGTTTAATGAATTGTTAGGTCAAATGTCACTGACGTGTGTTTCTCATCAAAAATTTAGCTGTCTACTTTCATTTTTTCTTTTCTTTTCTTAAGACGCACTATTCCACTGTCATTGCCGATTTAACATCACGACACTATGCATTGTGTTTTTTTTTTCCGCCTTAAAGTCTGCAGATTTGCAGAAAGTTTTTGAGTACACGAGGGAGAACGCTGGAACTGGGCTCATCAATCAAAACTTGAGGTTCGCCCAGTTTGAACATTATCAGCCGATTCAACGGGCATTATAGGGATAAACAATAATGGCACTTTTTAATAACATAGATGATGGCTGCATTCCTCTCAGGGGAGGTCCTGGTATTGTACGTGCATCCTCATCTTAACACATAGACAGTTTAGTGTCATAGTCGGGCTGAGGTCTTTCAAACCTGGCGAACATTTCAGTGGTGAAACGGAAGAACATAATGTGCTGAGAGATCTTGTAGTGCAAGTAGCTGATAAGTAGTTTTGTTAAAGCACTGAGTAAAAGTGGAAAGCGTTCAAGGATTGGATGAAAGGATGGTTGATTTAATACAAGGTCACAAGATTTCCCAAAACATAAAATACCATGTAATCTTTTAATTCAACTGTTTTGTTTCCTTTGTTCTTTCCTGCTTTCTTTTCAGAGAGAATGGTCGTTTGTCAAGGCTGACACTTACAGTTTTGAATTGAAGCTAGTAATTTCACTGTTTGGTGCTTACGCTCAATGGTTTTTGAATTTGACAAAACTTGAGCTTTTAGAGCACACAAGAGCAACGTTAAGGGGCTGACAAGCTATATCTGAAAATTACTGTTTACATTCACATTTCCCTTCATATCCACATGTAAATAGGCTTTTTGAGTGCAGTGCATTTCCCATCTCCTGTCAGCAATAAATAACACTACCAAACTGAATTTTGCCTCCGATATTTCTGTGTGGATGAACATTTATGTGTAATGTAGATTGATCTGTAATTAGAGCACATTTGAAATGCCTTTCCACTGTCCTTATCAGTCGATGCATAATTCTGTATGGAGGAAAAGATGAGAGTTTGAGAGCTTCTGCCAATGTCAGTTTGTTCTTTAGTTCTATTTTGGGAACAACAGTTATACCTGTGTTAGATACAGTGAGACAGATGGAGCACTTAGTCAAAGCACTTTAGCTCCGTAGCCCGAGTCCATTACAGCCCAAAGCTATGTGCTTCGAAGCACTGGCTCTGAAATAGCAGATATTTAGTTTTAATAATAAAACAAGCCTTTACTACTCAATATATGTCTTGTGTTCTATAGGTGTGGTCAGTGAAGGACAGGGACCAAACAGTAACAACAAGAGTACCACAACAAAAATATAAAGCTCACAAGTTGGGAGCTTAATGACAGAGCAACTACTGTTATAGTACAGTAATGCAGCTGTTGAGAGTATTTGATGAAGACAACAGTAGCAATAACTCAGTACCTTCGCCAAGGAGGTATGTTTTCGGCTCGGTTTGTCTGTCAACAGGATTACGCAAAAAACACTGGTCCAATTTTAATGGAACTTGGTGGGAGGGTTGTAGCATGGGCAAAGAATATTTCATACAATTTAGGAGTGGATCCGAAACGTGGGAGAAAATACACAAACCAAGTTTCTCTTTCATTTACATCGCTGCATTTGTGCTGCATTCACGTTGTTCCGGAATAATAGGAAAAATGACTCCCCGAATAGGAAAATTCTCGTGAATGCCCCCTCAAGTTGTAACAACAACTTGGACAGTCCGCAAAAAAATGTGTACGCATTTCATGGCTCACCTGATCCCTTTCCTTTGCTCTCTGTTGTCACGCAAACACTGGAAACACTGAGCAAAAATAGACCCACAACACATCTTCTTTCTTTCTTAGCATCCATGTTAATTCCACATTATGACTTAAAGCTCATTAACACACCAAAGTCAGGAGAATGACATCCCAATGCATTTCACACTCTGCATGACAATCTACAGACAGGGGCTCATTGCTAATTATTTGGGAGGATATTTCTCCCAAAAATCAATGTGGTTGGAGACATTAACCAATCTTTGAGGAAATGAAGTACCCCAGGCCACCACAACAGGTGGAGGACCAGCACAGCAGGAGGAGCAGGCAGATCAAGGTTAAGGGTGGAGGTGGCTCTACTACATCTGCATATTCAGAGGCAAAGAAATGTTAGGGAAAATTGACCTACTCTAATTATGTGAACTCCAGAAAATTAAACATAATGAATCATACTTACAAAGTGTTTGCACATTATTGAGGCTTGAACTTTGTTACTGAGAAATTTAAAAGCGCCCTTCACTGGTGACACGCAAGTCACACACAAATGATAAGTAAAGTGCTGTTCCAGGCTGGGTCCCCTGTTTGATGGATAACACGCATGCCTCCAGGCGTAAAATGTGTCCTGAAACAAAGCGCAGAAGTCTCAGTGAATGTGACCCTCGCTGTCTACGTGGAGGCCATGTGTCATACCCAATCCCAGCCACGCTGTGATGGACAGGCAGGAAGTGGGCAGCAGAGAGACAGGAAACAGACCCGAGAGACTCAAACTCAAACCTCGCCTCAGGCTTCTCCTCATTCTGCGTGTCTGTTCCACCTCCCTATACTCTGCTGGTGCTCCATCTTCCAAGTGACAGCAATTAACACTCTGACTAAGTATACTTTCTTGATTTTCACAACAAATGCTTAGTCCACACACCTGACAGCATCATTTGCAAGCAAAGGAATGTGGAAAATCAGTAGATACTTATTTATCATCTTGGATGCAATATCATGATTGGTCCCTTATGTGACTTTTTAAAAAAATTATTTTTTTGCAGCTGATTTTTCAGAAAGTGCTTCAGAATCAATTTGCCAACTTTTGTGTGATACTTCTTTATTGTCATAATAAAATGTACAAATATTGGCAAGTCTAACTGAGGCAAGAATATTTATATAGCATTTTTTAAACAGATAGATTTCCCAAGTTTTCCAGAAATACTTTCAAGAGTTGGAACTTGCTACATACACCAGTGTTTTTGTTGCATGCTTTCTTCTCCTCTTCCTCTCCCAGCAGGGCGGTACAATGGCTCAGCGGTGGTACCCCACAACCAGAAAGTCACACACAAAAAAACACAAATACACACACGGACACATACATTGTAGCCTATTCGACACAACAGGAAGTAGTGAAACATGACTACATGTAATGCAACCCAACATATGTGCATGTGTAAATTAAGATCTGGCCTCCATAAATAAAACCAACACAACAAACATCATGGAATCGGACATTAACTAATTTGGTTACATCTCTCTTCTCACTGTATACAAATGTGTGACCTTCTAATTCTGTTGGCTTCAATGATTTATCACTTGGATTGTGATTATTTGAGCTTTAATATTGAAATTGATTTAACTAGAGGGCATACATATGTCATCTCACTGCACAGCAGACGATACTGTTACCATTAGCAATGGCATGATGCTGTATGTTTTGCATCGAAGACACTACACACATAAGGGTCTATACACAGTCAATGGCATTTTGCATGTTGGCACTGAAAGATAATTTTTTGAAGTTTTTACTGACTACTGCTGTCGAAACAGGTCTCACTCTCAACTTTTGTTTCTTTGCTGTGGCCACAATGGTTTTGCTGGTAGAATGAAAGCATGGTATGTTGTGTTTGTTAGCGTGTAACTCTGAAACATACAACAATATGTAGTTGCATCCAAAAACTGCACACCCTACCATGTTTGCTGTCAAAACTTTCACTATGCTAATGCTAACTCTCGCGCTCTGTACTGGCTAGCTTGCCCTGCAACGGAGGTTTCAGGTTTCTTTGCCGGTGTTGTGGCGACAACCGTTTCCCTGACGATATGTGTCGGCATTTGCGTATTAGACAGTTATTGGTTGTTTCGAATTGTAACGCATCTAATCTAGCTTGCCCGGGGTACATTTGAATCTACTTCTTCAGGAGAGGAATGTGAAAACACCTCTCTACTGAAAAACTTTGCACAGATACAACTCAGTATCGTCAAGGTCACGCCACATTGTAGGCCTTTGTTACTCACGCTGTAGTAAGAAGCTGATTGAGAAAATAGGTTTTAAAGGCCTTTAAACCAGATTCAGAGAGAGCATCAAAAAACGCAATCTCATCATTTCACTGTTTGAGCAGCAGTGTTGCCTCTGCAGAGGGCTCTGGCAAAAAAATAAAAAATAATGCAAGGGCATCCTGCAAAAAAGCTGATCTGGGCTCAAATGGTGCTGCAGTGTAGTCCTTTGTTCCTGGCAATGCACGGCATTGGCCAATCAAATATGTAAATCCGGAAGAATATGTACCTTGTTGCATTATGCTAATCTTCTGCTTACCATGCTAGCAGAGACATGGAGGAAAAAAGTTATTGCCAGCAATATTCACCAAGATGTGTCCTCCTTTGATTTATATCATGTGCCTGTCTTCTAGCAGCTTCCTTATGTTCCTTTCCTTTGTTACAGGCAAAATTGTTAAGGTAGATGCCCTGGTGGCCCTTATGTGACCCAGTTGGGCCACACCAAGACAGCCCTTTGTATTTTTATTTTTGCTGCAGTGCCTTTGTTTGTCTGTATGCAGCCTCATGGTACGTGTCCACGAGGGTTGTTTTGGATGTGAGGGGTCCCAGCATAGGAAACTTGATGGATGGGGTGAACACTTTCACTCATGGGCTGCTGCTCTTGGATTTCAAACTGACCAACATGGCGGCGTGTTTGGAAACTTTTTTCTCCTATATTATGGAAATAGTTCACCGCAATGTGTTTCTGAAAACATTTGAGGAAAGAACTAAGCCGCACAGTTGCTCAATCTAGTCTTCATTTTAGATTGACAATGGTTAGTTTAAAAGTTTTTCGGGAGTTGCGCTGGATGCCCCTGATTTACAATAAGAAGCCTAAACCTCAAATGTATGCAAATGTGGAGCGGCCACTGTGATGCCCCATCTCTTGAAACGCAGCACTACCAGAATGCATTGCACGGCTGCTTAGATAGACAATGAATGGGAAGTGTGGGAACGACGGATCCTGGTGGACATGTACTGTAGTTTGGCTTTGACATGTACAGCATTTATGTCCACCTGAAAAATAGACAGATACTGTATGTCAGCCAGTGTTTATTAAGGAATGTATATATATATATATATATACACAAACCCATCCATATATATCAAATATATACACACCCATATATATATATATATATATATATATATATTATCAGTCTAGTGCACGCCAAATCTACTTTATCATAAATATTAGAACCAGCAGTGTCATTTGTGCTTTTGCTAGAAACCCATAACTATTCCATAAGCACCTTTGATTGTAAAAGTACATAAGCCAACTCAAACCTCAAATCGTATTGATGGCCGCCACAGAGTCTGCCTTCTCCAGTCCTCTCACCTAACACATCTTCACCACCCGCTGCCTTTCTGATAGCTGTCAGTTTAAAGCAGTGTCAAGTCATGCAGTTGCAGAGAGACAGGGTTTTTTTAGGAAATAATTACCGAGGTCCGGACCTGAGTGACCTCATAGCTGGCTACGACCTTCGGTACAACAGTATTAAATACAGTTACCAGTATTATTTGGCCCGTACATGCATTCTCAATGTGTTAATTATCTTTTAATTATTTGGGATTACTGATCCTAGGTTACTCGCTATAGTGTCACACTTCTGATTGTACTGATTAATCAAACACAAGATGGCGACAGTGCCTTGATGACGTCGGATTTCATTTAATATTCTCAAGTTTCATTCCATATACTCAAACTTGACATTATATATATAATAATTTCCTAAATGGCATGTCATAATATATACTGTATATACATATATATACTGTATATATATGATGTACAATACCTGCACACTAGCGTCTGATGAATCACAGTAGTTTTTCATGCAGACATGCAAACATAATTAGACCTCTAATGTTTGTACAGGATTTGATGTCTGCATATGCAGGTACATATGGTTCTATGTGTAGGTGTGTGTGTGTGTTTGTGTGTGTGTGTGTGTGTGTGTGTGTGTGTGTGTGTGTGTTGGTGTGTAGGATGCCTATTTCCCTATCAGCTCATTATGCCCATTTAATCTATTCACAAGTAAAACCTGGCAGGCAGCAAATACAATTAACCTACATTAGAGAAGGTAATATGAGAGAATGTGTGTACTCCAATGCATTAATGCATAAAGATACCATAAGCAAAGGCCACATGAATACACACACAGCTCTGTAGCTCAGTGGGTACAGCATGACATTATTAATCCCCAGGTATAATTCCCAGTGCACTGGGCCATCTGTACTGTACTGTATCTGTAAGCATGAACTACACAGCATATAAACATGAGATTCCACATTGTGGAAGGGTGAGTAGGACACTTACCTGATCTAGTTTGGTCTCTCGATTTAACACAGCCCAGAACACATATCCTCTCTCATACTACAGTTGTTGTTGTTGCTTAAAGATTAGAGAATTGTTGCTAATGCCTCTAATATTGTCCTCAGCACCAACAACATCAATATCCACTGTGGGACAGTGGGGAGGAGAACAAAGAAATGGAGATAGATGATGACATACCTGATACAATATCGTGGCATTCGGTAACAAACACTACTTTATTTTTTATTGCTGTGGAGAATAAAAACCAAAGCCAGCATTAGTCGCACACACAAACGCTCAAAGTTTAATACCATTGTGGTGGAGACCCAGTACGCAGCTCGATGTAATGTGAGGAGCGAATAATCAGCTATAGCTACTATATATTGTTAGAAGGGACTGGAAAGACAGAAAACAGATGCTAACTCTGTCTTGAGCTGTTTTCTTATATGAACGATGATTGATGATGATTTGAATGTTTTATGGAAAATCTGGAGTTTGTCCGGAGTTTCCCTTTCACACATGTAGCACACAACAAGAGATGTTAGACGCGTTCTCACTTATTGGAAATACTCCGTTTGGTTTAGGCGAGGGGTGGTGCCTCATGTAGCCGGTTCGCGAATTGAACACAAACAACAGAGTCTCGTGCCTTTGTTTGAATTGTGTGAAGAGTTTGGCATTGGACCTTACAGACAGAAATTCCCGAATATCGTGGCGTAAATGACGCTTCTGCTTCACCCTCAGATGTTTGTATTTTACTGGTTTCACAGCAGCCGCATTGAAACGTCATCAACACTCACTCGCCGTGAATGCCCCGGACCGTGAGCGTCTCTAGTACAATAGTGAGCTGGCAGGGTAAAGTCTGTTTGATGTCCGCTCAGAATAATTTCAGACTTTCGCATTGTCACATGCAGGTCCTCTGGGTAATGTCTAGATCATTTCAGGGTTGCGGTGCATGTGTGAAAGGGGCTTTTGGGTCTCTCTATCTCTAAAAACCCTCCTCCCGCAGCTGCAGACAGCAGATTAGCTGTGTTCAGGTCATCGGTGTTCATAGACAGTAACATATGGCCTCATCTGGCATGCAGGCTACCCCAGGTCACAATAGACTTAATCTGTTCAACACCGCATCAGTTATCATGCCTGCTCCGTGGCTGTGGCCTAGGATAGTGTTATCCAGAGGTAAAACACAGCAGATCAGCTCAGATAGCCCATCACTAATCTACATGTGATCTCCACGATACTGGAGTACAGAGCATTGTGAAACGACACAGATTCACCTGCGTGTGTTATCTGGTTTCCCTGGTGCTCAGAGATAAAGACATACATAGAGATATTACCACCAGGGTATTTACATAATATTAAACTTACTTCAGAGACTTAACTTTACGGCTTTATGTGTTAATACACTCTGTTTATGCTATAGACCGAATCACCAAGACGTCACGCCAACACCAACACTCACTGTCGGGGAGACAACTGGCCGTTGATTTGAATTGTGGAGGTTTGTAAAATTGTCTAATTTGTTTATTGTTGTCATCGTTTAAAGATATGACAATAAAAATGGTGGTGTGACCTATCGGATCCTTTCTGCTATGCTCAATTTATGTGCTGTGTTGCTTTGCGAACATTAAGTTGTTATAAACCAAATACCAACAGTGACATCTCCCCGACCGTCGTACTAACTGCTAGGTTTGATTAAACACAAGCTGTCATTTCCTTTAGTCTGTGGTCCAATAGGCAAATAAGGTCTCTAATAATTATTAATGAGATATGCGTCAAACATGCTTTTGAGATGAACGAGATGTATACCCTTGGAAATAACATAATTAAAAAAAGAAAATATTCACTCTCAGTGCCGCTAAACTGTATGTACGTAGCATAACACAGGGGTTTTATACCCAAAAGTTAATGTGGGTATACCACCAGTTTTTATGCATATTATTTATTAGGGATGAACATCGGTATCATCGGATATTAGCCTTGTTGCCATCTGCAATGACAGAAGCCGATGCTTATCTGTTGTGTTGCAGAAATGTTGTGTTGGCTGCCTACTAGTTGTTTGCGTTTGGACTTGGACAACAGGCATAGCCAGTGGCTGATTCGGAGAAAAAGTATGCAGTTTGTAAGACACGTTTCCTTCCATAAATGTGACCGCACTGGAGAAATAATCAGCTCCGTTTTCCAGCTTTATGTGCTCCACACACCAGCACCAGGAGAGTGAGCGTCCGTTCAGCTCTGCGTCTCACATCTTGGATGAGAAAAGAAACAGACTGAGCTACAAACGAGGCAGAGATACTCACAGCGCCTTTTAATTATAAAGAATCTTTTTCAAAGGGTCCTTTCTGTATACACAGCTATCGCATGTCTGTCCGTCCTAAAGAAGAGATCCCTCCTCCCTGAGGTTCCTTTCTTTTTCGCCTCTGTTCTGCCAACGTGGCAACATAATACTGCGTTGGGCCAATTCAATACTCGCAAGTACACAATCCTGGTTTCTTATTTTGTGGTGGGTGTGGTAGTTCTGCTGTTAATTGTTGCAGCAGTGGGTAAAAAGATTGTTGCTGTGATAACTTTCCAGAGTTGCAAAATTCTTCCCAACAGTATTAAAAAGCATAGTGTCATTTTTCAAACTCAAGGATCTATGTATAACTCAAAATGGCCTTCCTGGATTGTATAGAATTGTCCCACTGGTAACTGAAGTGACATGCCCCTTGTGTGCTTTTTTTTTTTTTTATAGGAGAGCACGTGCCCCTTTAAATTCCATATCAAGTAAACACATCCACATCATCCCTCTGAATCATCTCTAATGGTATCCATAGTGTAACTGTCATCAACCAGGCATCACTGTAACTGGCTGCTTAAGCAACCTCTTGACTCTGCATTGTGTTGAGTTTTGTGGAATAATGGCAGAGAGCCGCGCGTCTATTGTTCTTTGTCAGGATAGGAAGAGGATTATCTCCTGGTCAGTCATACGATCAGCTCAGCCCCAGCACACATATCAAATATTAACAAGGTATTATAGCACAGCTTGCTGTCCGAGTGCACTGCTCTGTCTGTTATGTAACCAGTGTGGCTGTGTAAAATCCTTTGGTTCTCTTTGGTAAGTGGACATGGTTCACCGTAAGCACAATACCGCACTCAGGCAACAATTGACTGATGGCTGTATTGTGCTTATAGTGAACCATGTCCATTTATATAGCAGTGCTGATAATGGGAAATTGATATTATTATGTATTATTTACATTGACCTAACAAGTGCAGCATCTACACACTCAGCGCACCTTTAAACTTGGTTTGCGATCCGCCAATAAACGAAGAGAAGAAGAAGAAACACCACGCTGACTAGAGAGCCGAAGAAGTCGCCGCCACGTTTGAACATTTTACAGTTTCACAGGAAGACGACACAATTTTAAATCGCAATACAAGTTTGTTGATGTACTTTAACAGGAAAAACAAACATTTGAAGAGTATTGAACTGGTATGGGATATAAAATCACCCATCTTTGCTCACTACACCTTTCTTACAGGTTATAAACTACTTTTTGATGTACAAAAATCAGCCATAGGTATCAGCCATCAGAAGCAGGTAATTATCGGTTATCGTGGGTCGGATTAAAAATCACACATCCATACACTCACGGTTAGTGACGGGATCACATGTTGCAGAGGGGGGGGGCTTCCATCAGATGTGTTATGTGATCCAAGTGCTACCCCATCACTGCCTCTCTGCCAACACCAAATGTCCCTTTGGGGGCAATAAATGTATTGAATTAAATTGTTAAAAGTTAATTTAGTTAATTCATATCTTCTACCCATTCACGGACACATAGAATAATGTAACAGGCATTACATAACCATTAGAGGCTACAGGGACCGCGGAGATGACTGGCCTTGTTTTTATTTCTGTCTGTGACATTTTCATGTTATTGCAGGAGGGGACGTTTCATCAGATCCTGTATATGCTGTGTTTAGATAGGCCTAGAGGGAGAAAGGATTGGCCCCGTCCTCGGATGAACCGTCTAAGAAGTTCCCAAGTTATCAGTCACGCTTCCGTAAACTTCAAACTGCGTGAAACCCCCCCCCCCCCCAGTAAATTCACAAGCAAGCCCAAAGCGGCGCAGCACAGCTTGCGTGTCCCTTTCTTTGTGTGCAGCTCTGTGTTCTCTCCTCTGTTGTCGTCCTTCTCCTCTTGCCCCCCCCCACCTCCTTTCCTCCTTTTCTTCTTTTCTATCTCACCTTCTCCCTCTTCTCTGTCAGGATCACTCAATCCCTCTCTTTCTACCCCCCCCCCCCTCCCATCTCTCTCTCTCACTCTCTCTCCCTCTCTCTCTTCAGTGAATGCCTCTGTAATTCCTATTCTTATCTACTCGTCGGCGCGGGGATAAGAGCTTCTTTACTTATGTGCTCTTGCTCTCCACGGGGAAGAGGAGACAGAGAAAACATTTTAAAAAACTAAAATTACATGCAGGGAAGCAGGACAGAGGGGAGGAGGGGGAGAGGAAACATTTTAGACTAGAGCATGCAAAGCAGAAGAGTAGGACCAGGGGTTTATACGGGGGGGGGGGATCATTTTAATTATTCTGGGTTTGTTCACTTCAAGTTGAGCTAATCCTGTCTTGGATGTGTTGTGTTCTCCCGGCACTGCCCGGGAATCTCTTCCAGGTCTCGGTGACAGTTTCTTTTTTCTTTTTTTTTAAAGACACTGGATGTTCATATAACCACAGACACACACACACACAGACACACACACACACAGACACACAGACACACACGCTCTCACATCCATGCACTATGCTCTCAGCTGCATGAATAACTTCAACTTTTTGCAGCTACCCAAAGAAGCACATTGACATCCCACACACACACACACACACACACACACACACACACACACACACACACACACACACACAGTGAGTGCAGCCTCGCCCTCCAGAGGTTGTCACACAGAGACTGCTCATTAAAAGATTTCATTAGGTTTCAATCAGGCCATAAGTAGGCCAGCTACACTATTACAGAGTGAACATTTGACTGAAACATGACTGTAGGAGACATTATATAATCAATGAATCAGCGTGTGTGTGAATGATTTAAATGAAATATGACTATGACAGAGCGAACAGAACAACATTAAATTGAATCACCGTTGGAAGTATTTTCTCTCCTCTGTTGAAACCCTAGTGCTGGGTTTGTCCTCGGTGACTTTCTTCCGCAGCTTCGGAGATAACATCGGGGCCACCCACAACTGGGAGAACGTGATTGCAAGCTGGAAGTGCTGGAGAGGCAATCACGGGACCCCCAAGTCAAGCGCCTCAGATGCCAGAAGATAGCTAACATAACTAGAGGCGGGATGAATGATTCAGAGGGGGAATTGGGCTGCTCTCTGTTGTGAAATGGGGAGACGACAGTGAATGATTGATTCTGATCAAATGTGTTGAAAAGGAAAAACTTGGATGTTCGTCTCGGGAAGGATGGAGTCGTAAATACGCTTTTTCTTCATTTGTTTGTCAACCTCTCACAGATGCGACATCATTCTTCCATCTTCGCCTCCTGCCTTTGGAGTCCCTACACTCTGTATTGTATAGTATACACTGTTATTGTAAACATGTTATACAGGGCAGTCCTTTTTGATACCGGGCCATAAAATACCACATAATTCCAAAGGCATTGGTAAAAAAAAAGAAAAAAAAAGAAGAAACGTTTTTTCCCATTCAAATCGATCTTCATTTGAACAATCCGATAGATTCATAAAATCCAGAGATTGATCTTTTAACATATGTCTTTTCCTGTGGATGCATGAAGGTTTACTCCGCCAAGCAGGGGCTCAAGATTTCTTTCAGAAGTGTGGGGGAGTTTAATAACATGAACAACTTTACTGTTGATTTCTTCACTGCTTTGATCGCTAACAGCTGATATGCTCTGAGCACATTTCCATCTCTTACGCTCAACTGCCTTCAGGCTTGGTGCACGAGTGGTCATCTGGTTTCATTTCGGATATAAAAACTACGAAGACAGAGAAGAGCCTATACATATAATATACTATACTTTAGTACATTAATGTAATTGCTTTGGGCTCAATTCCTACGTAAAATGCACCAGGTTAGAAGGTTCTTTGCACAATTTACAGCATTGGTTCTCCAAGAATCTCTTCAGGAAATTGGTACTGTAACTGAAATATCCCTCATCAAATCGGGAGCTCAGAAATCAGTGGCGATACCCAGCCTTATTTGCAAACATAAATCAGACAGTTGGGCTTACACATTTAAAAAAAAAAAGTGTTCTGAAACTTTATGATTTCCTCCCATACGAAAGAATAAAATGATTAATATCGAGGCCAGATATCAATGAATGTAATCACTTCTGAAATATTAATTTCTCCACTGAGCAAAATCACAAAGTGGCGTATCAGAATAAAGCTTCACAGATGCAAAAGCCCATTAGAAAAACACCATCATTTTGAGCAGCGATAAGGGAATTACCATACACGCTCCCACACAAACAAAAAAGGATTAGATGAAACAATGCTAATGAAAAGTACAGACTTTTATTGCAAGCTTTCCTGCTTCTCTGGCAACTACGGTATACTCTTCGAATCTCATTTCTCATTTTCACTTCTTCCATAGCCACACTTATTTAAAGGATCAAAACACTAAAATCATGTCACATCAGCATACACACGATATGCTTACTTTACCATGTTTTCACCGTTGGAGGTTTTAGTGGCCAACAAAATAGATGTGTTTGCTCTGGTTTATCTAAGACCCAGAAATAGACACAAATCACTGAGCAGCGCTAAAGAAACAACCAGTTTGTAGCAGGAGAATCTCAAAGATCAAACAAGCAGCTGAATTCTTCTTTTTTGGCTCGACTGCAGTCCAACTTCTCACCTCGCTGCAGTGATGTAGTATATCAGTGCACGGCGACGTCAGTGTTGTGAATGTGGTTGCAGGTGCAACAGAGCACGCTAACCTCCAGACCCAACCACAAGGGTGACGTTGGGTCAACAGGGTAGCAGCTTTATTCGCTAAGTGTTTTACAGGTAAACTGTCTTTTATTCATCTTTTACGCACTTCTACTACTTGGTTATACCTTTGCAAAATGAATAATAAGCGCAGAAATGCGCCCAGGCCAATGCTGCATTCATTTACTCCTGGGGATGGTCCCAATCACCGACATCTGACTAAGTAGCAATGTGGAAACAACATGGACGCTACAAAAAAGAAGATGTGTTTTATTTTATTGCTCAGAGTTTCAACAACACGTCGATTTGTTATAAATTTGATTTGTCGAGTTGTTGATGCGACTTGAGGGGGCGTTCACAGGGATTTCCCCAGTCGGGACGCACCGCACGAATGCAGCACAAATGCATGCCCGGTGATTTGGATCTGCTCCAAAATTTTACGGATTCTTCCTTGGCCAGTTGTTTTTTTCTGTAATCCTGTTGACAGACGGACAAGCTCAGCCCAAAAGCTCTAACTTATTTAAACATTCAAAGAAAAGTTCGCTTCTATCGTAGGTTTTCCAGAGATTCTGAGTCATCCACTCCCACTCCACACTGGATCATTTGTCTTCTAAAATCTATCCGATATGTGATTCATTAGGAATGTTTTTCATATCAGAGGTGGGTGACACTGAGTGGGTGATATCTGTGTCTTCAAGGAAAAAAAAAGTCCAGTATCGGCCTGAAATATCTTTCTAACCCTGCAGGACAATACGAAACTGCACGATAACACCAGTGGAAAAATAACAATACAAACACTAGTTGAGCATAAGGCTATTTGGAAGTGAAGCTGCAGCGACTGCCTCCAAGGCTATATTTACTATGACTACTGTTATTTGATTATACAAGGACCAGAGGGGAGGGTGCCAGATGAGCATCGTCCCAGACAAAGAGAAAAGACCACAATATCCCACCCAAATCTGAAAACAACTCCTAACAAACGCCTCCGGGCGTAAATAGAACCGCTGAATGAAGTTCTGTTCAATCCCATCACCTAAAGAATAAATAAATACAGATAGAAAATACATTTAAAAACAATATTCTGCCAAATATCTCGAGCACCAAATGCCTGGAGGGCCTGAATATTAATGCCTGAGCCCTTTGCTGCTATTTGAGCATATGGTGGCAGGAGGAAAGAGCAAGCAAATATAGAGACGAGCGCACATAAATAACCCACAGGGGCGGCAAGTAGAAACTGCGAGGTAATGCAAGGTGACAGTATTTGGAATGGGAGAACAGGACTAAACTGGGTTATTGCAGATAGACTGAGAGGAGGACAAGAGAAGAGGAGGCGAGAAACAATAGGAAAAGGAGTGGAGAGAGGAAGATGATAATCATAGAGGGAGGAAGGAGGAGAGGAAACAGAAGGAGTGGAGAAGTAAAGGAGACAGGTGGAAAGGGAAGGGGAGAGGAGATGTTGGGTGGATGAGTAGAAGTAGAGGGTGAAAAAAGCAGGGAGGAAGGAAGTGAGGAAGGAAGTGAGCCAACGAGCAAAGGGCACAAATAAAGAGGTAAAAGGAGGAGGACGGAAACACTAATAGGACAGCAGGGTATGCAATCTCACTAAGGAGGAGGAAGGGAGGTGACGGAGAGATGGGGGAAGAAAGAGAAGGGGCGGCTGGGGAGGAAGAAGAAAAAAAAGAGGAAAGAAAGGAGAGAAAAGGAAGTGACCGGAAGAAGAAACACAATGATGAAAAGGAACTAAAAAAAGGAACTGGAAGTTAAAGGAGATAACCGACAGATGAAAGGGAATACAAATGAACGAGAAGAGGGAGGGAGGAAAGGCGATGACCTTCATATATGAATGATCACCTGTCTGTTGCCACAGCAACCAGGAGACACCTATTGTCTCTGTACGTCACCGCGATGCAGATGATTGTGTGCGTGCGACGGCTGTCAACGTTTAATCAGGTGTTTGAACAGTTTTTTATCGGCGAGATCAATCTACAGAAGAACCTCTGTGTGCGCGTGTGTGTGTGTGTTTTAGCACTGCAATCAGTGAGACTTTATCGATG
>CALSBV010011913.1:1608694-1621401 GCA_943590825.1 Bovichtus diacanthus
ACACACACACACACACACACACACACACACACACACACACACACACAGAAAGTGTTCTTGATTTTATGAATTGCACCTTTTTACCTCATTGAGGCTTTGGCAATATTGTCTTTCTAACACTCATGCCGATAAAGCACTTTGAATTGAACATTTTTGTGATGTGATTTGAAGTGTTTTATTGTATCTGGTGAGACTTTCTGGCCTTGGCTGGACAGCAAAGTTGTATTCTATTCTAGGCATGGAGGAAGTTATTCACATTAAAGCCCCCTCTCCTTTTAAAGATATCCCAGAATTTAAACTTAAAACATCCAAACTATTGACCAACATGATCAACAGATTGAGGTGCTCTCCTGACTGTGCTGCCACCGGGAAGATGAGACGAATATGCGGGTCGTTTTCTAGTTTCTGCCATTTTACATTTAGTCCAATAAACAAAGTAACATAACATACATGGACTACAGCCCCGGTCAACATTAGTGCCCAGTAAACACAGATGGATCAGCTCCACATGAAGATTATGAGACATTTGTGTTTTCTTGCTCTCAGAGTTTCACCATTTTTGTAGAATTTTGGTATTCTTGTCCACTAACTGGCATATTTACTCCTGTGTTATGCCTGTCAGTCAGTCAGTCAGCCAGTCAAACTACTACAACTAAAATATGAACATTAGAGATTGTATGGACCCAGATTAGAGGTAAAATTCTGCGCCCTATTTCTTTGGAGCAGGTGGCTCGGGATTACACGTTGAACCTTTAAAGCACCCTATCATATAAATGTGTCAGACACGAAATCTTAATAGGTCAGTGACACCCACCAAGTGTGATTTAAATGTCGTCACAAAGGCTGCCACTGCACAAACTTAAAAGGGACCCTTTAGAGTTTTCTTTTGTCGGTTTATAAAAAAGATTAAATGTTGTGTTTACTTCCTAAAAGCACTGTGACAAATTCACCACCACGGTTATCATCTCTTACGCACAAAAAAGGCCAACATTTAAGTTGTAGATCAGAAAGAAAAAAAGCAACCCTTTACAATCATAAAAATTATTCTTCCTGACTATATTTAAACTTTTCCTCAGACTACATGGATGAAATTAAAATAATCCAGGAAAAAAAACTTCTCTAATTCACTGTCTAATACTATAAATGACTGAATTCATGATGAATCAGTGGATTCAGTGTATGATGGGAGGATGTGGGTCCGTCTCGCTCTCAGTGGCCTTTGAGCTCTGACTTTAAACTCACATTTTTTAAATACATTTTTTTTTTTAAATTTATTTATTTAATTCTATTTAAAAAATGTTTTGAGTTTGGACTTTATTCTAAGAATAAAGTCAGAATTCTAACTTTAAACTCAGGACTCAAATGAATGTTTCAGATGTGGCCCTAATCCTCTTTGTAACAAACACCTACTGTATGTCTGAATGAAGACGCTAACAGATGGATGAAACCAGCTAAATTGCATCTTCTATGTCTGGTTATGGAGACACCGCTCCATAAAAATGTCCTGATTGACCCCTACATCTAAATGCATGTTAAATGCCAATAATACTGAGATAACTATGGTGGTTAGTTAAAAATGAACTACATTAAAAAAAAAAATGTTTTAACCCTTAGACCATAAAGCAGTTTTTCCCCAGAGGCCTGCAGCCAGCGGTCACATGGCCGTTTAAGAACGTTAAATACATTTACATGTAATACAAGAATGTGACTCCCCGGGGAAGTTAGCAGTTTAATTTCCTAACTATGGACCTCTCTAATAACAGCTACTAAAGGAGCAAGAGCATAACTCATTTCCTCCCTGAACACAGTTTTCTCTAGAGAATCCAGCTTCATTACTAAGTTCCACTATTCCACCTGCTCTTCCTTAAGCAGGGGATAAAGCAGAGACTCCTTAAAGCTTCATTTCCATCAGTTCCTTAGAATGTATTGCCTTTTTTTTTTATTGACCTCTGCCGTTTAATTGTAAATGCCAATGACGTACTGTATGTATTACTGGCAGTGAGGTACTACATATTAATGTTAAATGGGTATATATATATATATATATATATATATATATATATATAAACCACATAGCTCATTGCACTTGTGTCTAATCTCCATATTGTAGTGGAATATTGGCTTTGAAAATGTCAAGGACTTAATTGCATGGACATACAGCTGAATGTGGAACAGATGATCCCCAAATAAATTCAACCAGACGAATAAAAAAATAATAATGTGTCAGGCCCTACAAACGGAGCATTACCGTCCAATCAGTAACTAGATGTGTTCAAAACACAACCAGACTCCTGGAGTAGTTCAGGCCTTTCCAAGTTTTCAGCTTTGAGGATAGTGTCATAAGCTCAAAAATGCCTCAGACTGAAATATCTCAACAACTAGTGCACAGATTGCCACGAACTGTTGTGGTGGTCCCCAGGTGATGATACCCACTATCAATCCTTCTACTCTACTTTGGTGATATTTGGATTCTTTCCTTAAGCACTAGGCCTACCGGCAGGTCTTCTTCTTCACTTACGTAGAGAAATATCTCATCATGTAAAAGAGGCTTTGGCACATTTGGTATAGACATATATTGTTCCAGACAATGAATATCAATAACTTCGGGGATCCACTGACTGTTTTTGTCCTGGAGCACCACCATCATCACGGCATCATAGTCAGTTTTTACTGTGTCCCATACTTTGATGCAATGTATTTGGTCACAAACCAGCTACCCACGACTAACGGGGTTCAAAGTTGAGCTATACCACAGTTGTACAAAATAACAACACGCGAGTTTGTCGATCTCACCGGAAAAATGTTGTTTCTCCCTCTACAATGATCCTTTAAAAAGGACGTTAGTCTGAAAAGTGTTACTTTCGCACCGGCTCTCCCCCACAGATGACACTGATGACAATTCTAGGAACTTCCCCAGAAAAGTAAGCGTTTGGTTTCCTCGTAATAAGAGACATCAACGGAAGAGTGGAAACCTAAATATTATGCTGCTGAACAAGAACTAACTACTCCTAATAAATGTGTCCAGCAGAGAGTGAGTACGTGTATGTATTTGCGGTGTTTCCAATACAACAAGTTAATAGTGTCATGAGATTCTCGAGTGGCCACAAATCCCATTTTCCTTCGAATGCCACCATTTTTCTCCTCCTCCTCCTCCTCCTCCTCCTCGTAAACACCAGGAAGGTATTCATGACGCACTCCTTTTAAAAGACGCAGAGAAAATGTTAATACAAGTCTTCTTGCACTCGTCTTTCTTCGCTTTTTCATACGCGGTGATTGACGGCGGATACTGTCTCTCTTGGCTTCATCATGTTGTCTTCTCCTCCTCATCCTCTTAGTATCCTTGATTTCTGGTGATTTACACAGAAAGCTTTCCTAGAATATATTCTTCCTGATTTCTTTGCTTCCTTCTTCCTCCTCCTCCTCCTCCTCCTCCTCCTCCTCCTCCTTATTCCCGCTGATTGACACTTGAAAAGCCATAGCTGTTTAAAGAGTTTTTCTCTCCCCACACACTGAAGGGCTCTCTAAGTAATGAAAATGAATGTAATGTGTGTGTGTGTGTGTGTGTGTGTGTGTGTGTGTGTGTGTCTGTGTATGTGAGATAGAGAGACGTCCACGGCTGAAGAGGAATCGAGGAGAAAGAAGATGTAAATTATTCGACAGCGGGAATCACTCTGAACGACTCTTATTGAAGTCTGCTGGAGTGGTTTTGTTCTCAGAATAAGGAGGCCGCTGTGAATCACAGGTACAAGATGAGGTTTTGGAAATGTGAATTAAAGAGAGACTCGTACCAAATGATTTCATTTAAAACTCAGCAGGAGAAAGAATGCAGCAGGTCATGCAAATAAATGCCAAAAAGTTTGCGCCTTTTCCTTTCTCATTCTTTTCCCTCACAAATAATAGGATAAGCAAGCGTCTCTTTATTTCCCCACATTTTTCTCCTTGTAATACATCCTTCACTTGGGGGGAAAACAGCTTTCGTGTGCTGCCTGTTTCTCCATCCGTGTTTCTGTTCCATTCTAATCTTTCTCCATCCCTGCCCGTGTCAGATTTTATTTTTACACCCGCAAAAGAACAAGAAAAGATGACAGAGGTACTTTCATTAGAGGGGAGAATCAACTTTCATTAGAGGGGAGAATCAACAAGTTTCAGAGCAGCCGCCAATCCCATTACCGGTTTGCTTCAGCTTGCAGAATATGTGGGGGGGGGGGGGGGGGGGGGGGGGGGGGGGGGGGGGGGACAGAACAGCAGAGAATCTCTGGCTCTTTTACAGCAGACTCACATGTCAAGATGTTGCTCGAGCAGCGGCTCGACATGCCAGTCAGCAGCCCAGCATCTTAAGGAACTATGGGCCTCTTTCTCCAATATCTTCCTAGGTTTGCTCTTAAATTTGTTCCTGAGAAAGGTCTTAAGAAAAGTCTGTCAATTTCATGAAGCGCAGAATTTGTTCGCACCGGTGTTCTTACAATGGTGAATCCCTGGCAAACGCACGAGACTGCGCGGATGTGTGTACACACAGAAACTGAAGAGACACTTTGAGATTATTGAGTCAAGAAATTACGGTTGAAAGCCTAAAGCAGGTGGAGCACCGGACTGCAAACTTTTAAAAATCTTTAATAGACGGTCAATACAACTGGAGGTACTTCTGCAGGAAGTAAAATAGCTAGAAGCATGATCAATTACTACAGAATAACTATTGGATGATATGGTTCCCAATTAACATAACTAATGTGGAATGAGGTGTAAGTGTAGTGTTCATTTATTTTTAAAAGACCATAATGCTTTGTAAAATACTTTAAACAAAAATGAAAGCTGATAGAAATATTATTTTTTGTAACTATAGAATTGAGAAAACCAATTATTTTGCACAAACTTGTCAGCACTCAAATATGCGTACGTGTGCTCCGGAGTGTGCGTATATTCTGTTCTTAGCTAAGAAATAATCTCAAATCTGAAAATGTTGGTGAATGTCAGAGTCTTCGTAACAAGTGCGGCGGTATGTTTTAAGAAGATGTTTCTTCTTAAGAACTGTCGGTGAATACGACTCTATTTCCTCATTGGATTGTTTAGCCCCGGTGTTCACTGACAATGCTGGAAGTGGTTTGCTTTATATGTTGCAAGGCAGAAAATAAGTTTAGAGTTTAGAGGGTCATGGTGGTAGACGAACGTCTTCAACCGGAGTTCACCTGCTGTCACAGACCCGCAATCAACATTTATATTTGTAATAACCATAACCATTATCTAACCTTAACCAAATTGTAGTTGCCATGCACAAATATTGCAGAATGGGAAAATTTTTACATCGTTTTTGCAGAATAATCACATTTTTGACTTCCATTTTTTGTCAGATTTTTGTCTTTTCTGGGTATAGGTTTTCACTCAAAGTGTCATTTCATGGTTTATGACTGTAAGGGGTTTATCCTGGCAAAGTTGACTAAAACATTACCCAGCATATTTTTTAATTAAACATGATTTAAAAATAGCTTTCTTACCTCAACTTAATATGATTAACTTACACACCAAAGACACTGAGGTAACGGTAGCCATATAAAGCACACACCCTAACACAAGCAGCAATTTGAGCTACTTTTCTGCAGCCGCTTTTCCTTCACGCTCCGTAATTGTATTTGTGGCGATACATTACCACCTCTTTAGATCACAAAATATCCCCTGAATGCATCGCACATCTACTTTTTCTTTGTACTTCTGCCTCTCTTGCTGCTTCTCATACAGCGTGCTGTGATGCAGTTTTAAATAATTTTTTTTTTTTTAACAAGACACACATTGAGGGTGTCTTCCTTTATTAACCCCTAGTTGATCTATGTGATACAGGATACAGAATACACATCCCTGATCTTACCATGTGTTGCGACAAGTACCAGGTTCTTGTCACTAACCCTGTTTGTATATTTATAATTGAATAATCTGCTTCTAAACTGCGAGCTTCCACATTTGAGGACAGCTGCCACCTTGATAAGTGCAGAAGCACCAGTGCTGACTTTGTGGGGATGCGATGGACACCGAATCTCACACAACTCCCGTGTGGACCGCAGCAACCATTTTTCTGTGTTGTTATCAAAGTGCCACACATCATGCACGAAACACTGACAGGTGGTGCAGAAACTGCCTGTAATCTTCGTTCAACACTCCGAGTTCTCTTCAAATAACCCGTTTTATACTTCACTCTGGCAATCTCATATAATAAAGCGAAATAATAATACTGCTACTTTTGTGTGCTACCATTGTTTTATATGTACTGTAATTTCCCTCAATGGTCTTCCCTGTTTAAATAAAGGTTATAATAATAATAGTCAAAACAAATACGTATTGTCAGCAATGGAAATGGGAGGCCGACTAAATTTACCGGTGGCGAGTAGGCATATTTATTTACACAAATAACAATGACGAACAGAAACAAATGTGGGAAGTCAGTAGTCACGCATGTAAGCATATATCGATGTGCGAAAACGTCTCTGGCAGACAAAGCTAAAGCAGCCTGGACACTTTTCGTGACAAAATTGTCAGCGTCTCACGATGGCACAAGAATGCCACGACTATGTCATGTCCAACTCTCCATGCACCTCCACCTACTTTCGCACCATCATTTATTAAAACAGACGCAGAGATTTAAGGCAAGCATTCTGTCCTCTGGCATGTGAAAAGCATTACAAGACATGTGTAAATTGCTTATTGTCCGGACAATCAGGGAAAACTTATGTTTAACATAAAAAAAAGTAATTTTAACATGTAGGCCAATTAAATAAAAGTAAAAAAAAACACAGAAGTCTGCTGTTTACACCGTCAATCGTCATACTGCACTGTAAAAAAAACTAAAACAAGACTTCACTCATGATCCCAGTAATACACATCACAGGGAAGTAATGCAGCAGTAATGATACGTGTGCTCACTGTAGATTTATTCAACCTAAATTTGACCTGATCAGTCATTCTAATGTTGGGTTTCCATCAAATGACAGCATCATTTGGATTCATTTATGGGATCAAGTTTACTGTCACCACATCATACCCCCGGTGGCTCTGGGCAAAAGTAACGGTGCGCCGACTAAATCAAGGCCAATAGAAAATATTGTATGAAATTAAGGTCAGAGAGAAGGGCATTTTTCATATTCAATCTACTCTCTGATATTCACAGTTAGGAAACACTTCGTTCATTTCCATATAGTGAAAGTGCCAGGCTTGCATTTTGAGGTGCTCTAGTAACCATTTTTCATTTCCATACCATCTCCATATGATTATCATAACCTACCTAATAAAATGCCCCCCCCCCCCAAAAAAAAAACCTGTGCTTCTGTAGCAGAAGGTTATATAAATAATTGTTCATCATACATTCATACAAGTGAAATGAAAAGAATCCGAACATTCAGGGCCATCTCATGTGCATGTTGATGAAATCCATTTACTTCTAAATTGTGTATTCACGGAACAGAATTTATCTCGAATTAACATGATGGCCCCCACCATGAAGAAACGCCATGATGCACAATGGAGATCATCACTCACCTCCATCATCTTCTGGACCAGAGTGTCATTGAGGCAAGAGCAACAAAAAAGGGTGCAATGATGCAGAAATTGAAGCAATGCTCAATGCTATTGAAAAAAACAACAACACATAACAACCCATTCTGTCGAGGAAACGATGGCACTGCAGCCTCGCTTGAAGCAGACATAAAGCAGGGGAAAGCTGTTATTTCCCTCCGGACTAGTTCCAGGCTTCCCGTTGAATCCTTTTCCACCTGAAAGCACCACGTATCATTCTTCTTTCTTCTCTCTTTGGCATGTTTACATACTGTGCAAAGAAGAGTGCTCTGTGCTCCTATGGTCCATTATTAGGTGAATGTGTGCAGTTGAAAACGTGTTATCATTGGGAGCCACTCATCGACATTTGGCCAGTATGCAAGTATGTCCGCGTACATGGTATAGCTTCTGATCATAGAGTAAAAACGCATACAGAAATGTTAATCATGAAGTGAAATAGCAGGTTGTTGTTTCCTGTCAAACATTGACATCCTCAAGCGATGCAACTGATTAAATATCCATGTTTCGAAACAGGCACAGGCAGTTTTTCAATCTGGTTTGGACCTGTTCCAAGCTTATAAAAGTTCAATTTATACATCTGTACATTTTCCTTGAATAACATGTTTCACACACTCGCCCTGTTCACACAGTGTCAGTGGCCTGGTGCGAGGTTATCACACAGTATCTACCATAGCGGCAGTTCCTTGATACGCTGCATATACAGTAGCTGTTGATCAGAGTAAAGTGCAAAGTATTCACTGTTGAGTAGTCTTGCCAAAATGTCACCAATAAGTAAGCAAGCAAGCAGGTAAACAAGCAAGCAGGTAAGCAAGCAAGTAAAAGGTTTTGTTTGATTTCAGTATATCACTAGATGGCTGTTTAGATATCACTCTGCATCAAATAAATGACATTAGCTTTTAAAGGTATCCTCATAAAGTGACAGACTAAGATTCCACATTGACACTTGACTGAAAGTGGGTCACTTTGTGCCCCTGCCTAGTGTTACATATCCATATCTCTTCACTCCAATACCAAACACAGCAAAGGGACATAGTTCTAGTAGTCTTTGGTGGCTCTGAGGAAATAATTACTTAGTCAATATGACCTTCAACCGGGTACTAAACCACGGACCTGAAACTACTAAAAGCAAGTAGGCTAGACGGAAAGTTTCAATAACTAACTCAAGGTCATGTATGTTTTCCTAATGGAATTTAGAAATGTCTCTCTAACCTTCACTCGGCTCTGAAACCCAATTTACCTGCGCTTCCACCAACAGCAATATATTTAATATCTGCTCCATAAAACACATGTGAACACGTCTACCGCTAATGGACGTTATACGAGAGCTCTATTTCTTTGGCCCACCACAATATGATCCAACTGTTGCTTTGTCAGTGTTAATAGAGTTTTCCATCAACGCCTGACGGATAATGTAGAGGCTTAGAGGTGACTCGCTGTTATGTGTTCTTTTGCTCAGAAGGTGGATGAGAAACCAGAAGCTTAAGGTGGTTATTTAAAGATGTATGTCTTCTCCACGTTACAGGGACCGTAGCACTCAAGGTTATTCAATAATCTTTGCCCTTCACCATCAGACTGCTGAACCACACACACCTTTAAAATGAATACTAATATAGTTTCTGTCTGCTGGGCAGTTTGTTTTCTACCAACACTACTCTTGTCTTTGTGGGCTTTTATATATGTCGTCCTCAAGTCTGCCTACTCAGCTCTGACGTTCAGTTGTGATGTGATGTTCAGTTTTGTTTTAGAGAGGTTCAACTGTATGGACAGGTGTTTTCTAATATCCTGTCCGACCATGACCCCATTTCTATCAATGAGGGGTAAGTGTGTCACAGGGGCGAAGTCTTGCCTGCCACACTAAGCTTTTACACCACCCACAAAATGTCTAAAGGCAAACTAATGGCGCTTCTATCCAAGGGTAGAGGTTTGGTGAAGGGTTTGTGGCTTTAAAAAAACAAACAAATCAGTACATGTTTTTATACATTGACTCAGTACATGTCAATACATTGATTAAGTCACTGTTGAAGGGCATGTACTCTCTAAAACTCTCAAATGTCACTGTGAGCAAACTCTGAACATCTAATAAGGTTCTGTTATATGTCTTGCAAGGAGTAAATACCCCTTGGATCATAATAAATAATAGAGTAAAGTAGATTAAACCCGAGTAAGTCAGATAACTAGTTGTATTTCCTAGAAGCTGTCTACCCGTCTCCATCTCCTCTTCTCTCCTATACTCTGCTTACAGCTTTTTCACATTTCAGCCTCCATTCCTCCTGAATCCTTTTCAACATTATTTCCCTTCACCTCGCTATCAAAGCCAACAATGGCAGTTAATTTGTCTCAGTGCTAGAATAGGCAGCACTCACCATTGGTCTCACTGTGCCCGTGCTCTCCCTCTCTGAGCAGACATGTGGCAGCAGATTGAGAGACTGCATGATGAAATCAGCATAAAAGTGGATCTGGCTGCCAAGTTCACAGGCTTATTGTATTGTAACAGGATAGATGAGACAGACGAAGATACCGGAAGAAAGAAAGAGACACAGACACAGAGAGGGATGGAGAGTGGAAAGGATATAGACCGATGGTGATAGGGAGAGTCGGCCAGCTCTGGGACTAATTAAACTGCCATTGTTGGCTTTGATACATAGGGAATGATATTGAAAATGATTCGGGGGGGATGGAGTTTGCAACTTCAGTAAGACTGCAGGGTAAGTTCAGTGATTGTTAGAAGTCTGCAACCTTCACACCATCCTGCTTCATTAGTAGCGTGGTATCTTATCAGTCTCGTTTTGAAGATCAATTCGAGCAACAATAGGAATGATACAAAAAAAAAAGGTATCAGTTTCTCTCTTCTACACCCATTTGTTTTTCATCAAAGAATAGAGTTGTCTGTGCAAACAACGTTCCATTGTGCTGCTTGCTTTTGACTGCTGTCTTTGTGTTGCATGCATTCTCACAACGCACGCTTCTTGCACCCTGACTAGTTACTCCGACCGACACATGACGACTGAACAAAAGAGGAGCATTGTTTGGAGCTATTTCATAGCTGTGAATGATGGTTGAGGATAGTTTGTGCTTTTGTTGAGTTATTTGCAATAAAAAAAAACAATTCAATTCAATTTATAATAATAAAAACAAAATTGTGTTATTTGCCTTTAAAAACTGTTCCTGTGATTAAGTACTTAACAGTGGAGAGCAATATAAAAGTACATTAGCATTAACAATAATAATATACATATACATTAATAATATGAAGCATCAGTATCAATATCAGCGATTCTGGCCCTGTAATACTTAGTATCGAATCAAAACCAAATTTTGCGGTAGCGCTCACCCCTAGTCAGAAAACCAAATAACCCAGAGAAGACACTAACATCCAACAGATTTATTTATTTTAAAAAGAGACATATGGGGCAGAACACACATGGGTTGAGCATTGATTTATACTTTTAAATCCCACAATTACTGTATACCTTCATCCCAACAATTAGTTCAAATGCAGCTCTCCACTGTGTGGTAGGTAAAATAGCTCATTGAAGTTTAATTTCCTATGAAGTTGTCACAACGTCAGACACAGGGTAGGAGGACTCAAATGCACGACACCAGAGACAGATGTAAAGTGTAAAATCAAATACTTTACTTGAAAAGGGTAGTGCAAACTCAAAAACACTCACTAAAAGGATTACCAAAAACTCCGAGATACCGTATGGTGGATCATGACACATGGACATAATGAGACGAACTGACACAAGACAAGGTGAGACAGGACTATTTATACATGAGGGACATAATGAGACAAACTGACACAAGACAAGGGGAGACAGGACTATTTATACATAAGGTAAGTTGGCACAGGTGGAAACAATTAGGGGCGGGGCAGACGCTGACAATGGTGGAAAACCACACAAGGAAGTAAAGGGATCAGGGATGAGGGACAAGAGGTAAGTACAAAATAAAACAGGAAGTGCAATGACAGACAGTGACTGACAAGACTGGATGTAAGACACAGTGACTTGGCGAATGACAGACAAGACGTGACTAAAACCAACTAAGAATAAACATGAACTGCACTTAACATGAACCTGACTAACACACTAAATAAAATACAATAATAACTACAACATGAAAAAAAGACATGGCAGAAGTACACTTGCCTCTATACTACTTTTATGTTCCAGCTTCCAAATTAGCAATGAGATCGTCTTCTTGTCTCTTTGTAGGACAGGTTTTCTCTCCTGTGAACACTTAATGGTATTAATGGCCACCACCATGAGAAAGGATTTTGTGTCATAACCAAACGACAACCTCTGGGTATGAAAAGTGAAGCCAATGCGGAAGTGTGCTTAAACCTGCATTATTTCTCGTGGCCAGCAGGGGGCGACTCCAGAGAAGGTTATAGGAAGGAAGAAGGTTGCCAGAGAAAGACCGATTCTATAGAAGTCTATGAAAAAATGACCCTACTTCTCACTTGATTTATTACCTCAGAATGTTTATGGTCTCAATCCAAGTCCTGCAACGGGTCAGGTTCCCCGTGGGTATTTACACAATTACATATGGAGATAATATTTTTAGACTCAGTTAAAATTGTTTATACTGAAATGTGTACGTTGTAACATTGAGGGAAAAAGTAATTAATGTCTGGTAATGTGTGCAGACTGTTTCCTCTTCATTTAGTGCAGTAATCAATCAAACCCACAGTTTAATTACCATTGCTGTGGATAGTTATGACATCATCACAACATTAGTACAGTGTAAATTACATTGCAGTGGATATGAGTAATCTCTTAAGAGACCGTACTGATAAAGACATTTTGTTAGTTGCGCGATGGATTCCTTTATCTCATTAATAAAACAAACAGTCTGAGACTATGATAACATATACAATGACTGTTAACTCATGAGATTTAAATAATTAAGATGTAAAGGCTTATACCATATCTCATTATTTCACACAATCTCCCAATTAGCAAACCAAACATTAGAAAGAAAGGCTAAATTAATACCAGTAATCCCAGTGGAATGCTGGGATTAAACCAGGGAGCAATTATTATTTCTATTAACAATTCTGTAACAAGGTCAGTGACTGGATAACCAAGTGTGGAGAGAAAATGTGTGTGTGTGTGTGTGTGTGTGTGTGTGTGTGTGTGTGTGTGTGT
>CALSBV010011913.1:1681150-1703334 GCA_943590825.1 Bovichtus diacanthus
ACACACACACACACACACACACACACACACACACACACACACACACACCGAACTAATAACAACAGGATTCAGTCCATTTCTTTTACATTTTTATCTTGCAGGTCATGCAGGTACAAATGCGCAATGACACAAAATGTCTGTGACTGAGCCCCAACTGCACCTCCCAATTAGACACTTTCAGTCACCTTCACTGTGAGCAAACAAGCTGAAACGAGGGACAGAAAATCCTCTGTTCACCAGACAGAAATATGACTTTTGGCAGAACAAACAGCTCAGCCATCACAACAGAGCCCGCTGTGTTGTTAGCCATGTTAGTCATGTCCTGACTGTGAAGTGAGGTGTTTGATTAGCTGGTGCATTAATACATTACTCTATGTATTTCTCTCTGAAATACCATCGCTGAGGAGATGGTCTCACTTACAATTATGTAGCTTTCTAAGCTACACACACAAGTGTTAAACATAATGTGAAGTTGTTAATGTTTGAGCTATCGAATTTTTTTAATTTATTTATTTTTTACACCCAGTACTGTTTTCATACTAACTTAAAGTCTTATAGTGTTGAAAGTGGCAGAATGGCGGTAAGAGAGACAGACTCGTGGGACATAGTGGCTCATTTGGAAACTTTTTTCTCTTATTTTATGTAAGTAGTTCACCGAAATGTGTTTGTGAAAACATTTGAGACACAGCTGAGATGGAGCCCAGCAGACAGCTGCACAGGTATACAGTATATATATGTAGACATGCAAGTTTTAGTTTAAAAACATCTTTTTTTTTACAGTGATTTGTGACATAAAATGATAGCAGGCAGTGAAGAAGGGGAGCCACGTGCTCCTTGTTGTGTGTTGCACGATTTAACTCCCAAGCGGTGAGAAAATGTCTTTGCACGTGGGAATCTTGCATACGTTTCTTACTGACGATACACAGGACCAGGTTGCAGTTTAGCTGCAGCATGCCTCTTCTATTTTTGCTTGTGCTCGTTTATATGGGAAAAGGTTAGATTATGAATATATGTATGACATTTTGTCTGTTACATAATGATTTCCTTTTTTTCCCCCCTTTTCTCTACTCCATTACCTGGTTGGGTTCCTGTCAGGCTGCGTTCAACGGGTCTGGATATAACTTTTCTGTTCTCTAATTCAGAGAGTTCTTCATTTTAATAGAGCAGATTCTTTAGGGAGGACTGTATACAGTACAGAGGAATATGTTTTTTTTTTTGTTCTCTCATCTTCTCTCCCACGCTTCTCTCTCTCCCTTCATTTCTTTCCCCCTCATTATGTTTACCTCCGTTTCTGTTCCCACTCTCTCTCTCTCTCTGCAATCATCCATTACATAACAGACTTTTATTAGCGACAATCAGTGTTGTTGGCTGTTCGCATTTTAGTAAAGGAGAACATAAAAAAAAACCATACGTGTTTGCAAATATGAGTAAGATAATTAAATGATTATTAAATGTGTTGAAGCAGTTGATGCGTAATTGGCAGGGTAGTTATAATCCTTAAGGTTTTCATGACATCGCACCTTGTTTGCGATATTATTTACTGTCTGCATTTTTTGTCATTCAATGTCTTTACATTCAGTAATTATCTCTCCAAATAGCACTTTTCATTGTTTGTGGTGGGGTCTGCCATTCCCGTGTAGGATTAAAAACGAGCTACGACACACAAGGGATTCGCAGGAAACAATTTATGCACCTAATCTGGCGTTGCAGTTTGTAAATTTATCTCATATAAAATCATTATCATTGTTTATTGTTCACTCTGCTAATGCTGTATCAGAGTTTTATTACCATTTCCTACTGCTGCTGCTTCACAATAAATCCTTCAGCGGAGTGGCTTTTATCGTCAATCGCAATTGCTGTTACCGCCAGTAAACACACGTGTTGTCAATTGCAACCATTTTAATTTAAACATTATAATTTTAAAAGATTATTGTTTCCTGTGGATTACATTTATTTATTATTTATTACTTTGAGACAAATTTTATGATTTTTTATGATACACACACATACTGTGTATATATATATATATTATTTATTAATTTTTTTTCTTGGTGCTTTTGCTCGGCTTAAAAAACCCTCTCATGTGTTAAATGAGAAAGATGGTAAAACCCAAAATGAATAGGCATTAATAAATAAAACAGTCACTGGTTAGGTCAAATAGATTATTTATTTTTTTACCAAATAAATTCAGGAAAATATCCTTTTTTTGAAGTTTAAGTATGAAAATGCTTTTAAAACTGCACACATGCGCCTCTGAAGGAGAATATTGGACTCTATGCATTCAGCAATTAAGTACTATGAGACAGAAAGTGAAATGAGAACACAACACGTGTCCAAGTACTTTAATACACTACTTTCTTCAGTGTGCAAATGTGTACATTGCTACACAAGTTCACGTAAACTTAATTGAATTCCCTTTGGAGCAGAGAGCAGTAGAGACAGAAAACACGGCTGAGAAAAAGAAAGAAGAGCAAGTGTGTAAAGAGAAGTGAAGAGAAAGACAGAGGCAGACATGCAAAGAAAGGTGGGAACCTACAGCGCTGGTTAGTCTGATCGATGAAGGGTTTGTATAAAGTGGGATTGTCAGGATCCTGTCCGCTCTTACAGGAAATATCAGTCTGTCCAGGAGGAATACAGTACCTCCACTTCTCATCCATATCAGCTCTCCATCTGTATATCTGGAGCTGTCAGACCAAAGACAGTCTGAGTCAATGAGTAAGGAGGAAAGAGTCAGATGAAGACATGGAATCAGAGTCATTTTACAAAGATGGAAGGCAACCGACGTGTGGAGTCAATGTCAAAGGAACAGTTTGACGTGTCCGCTTTCTTGCCGAGAGTAATACCACTTGCTAAATATGAATCTACAGCCAGTAGCCGCTTAGCTAAGCTTTGCAGGAAGTCTGGTAATAAGGGGAAACAGCTGGCGCATTTAATTTTGTCACTGCTATGGATAATTAAAATGTCTCTGGGGATAAATGTGGGGTGAAAAATGTATGAAAATAACAATGTTGGGGGAAAGGGTAAGCTTTATATTACAGGGGCACTGACCCCCCACCCCCCCCTTGAACCCCTGCTAGAGCCGCCCCTGAGAAGTTACTGCTACCAGCTGACAAATAGTGCGGCACATAACCCCCTGTAAAGTCAGTGTGGCAGTGGGGTGTGGAGGCTGGGTTGGCTGCTGGGGAGGAGATGGGAGGCCAGGCAGCTGGATGGAATCAGGTAATCAGTCGCACAATAAAAGCACGACGATGACCTGGTTCTGTCTTGCAGTAGGCTGGGTTCATGGTGGAGAGACTGAGCGGACGGAAGGACCCGAAGGCAGAGACAGAGACGGAGACAGGGATGGAGACGGAGAGAACGACCGAGCCGCCTCTAAACTGTTTCACACTCTCCAAGAACGCTCCATCGTCTAATTTCTCCCTCTGTAGTTTCCCTGTGTGAGCGCATCAGCTCACATATTTGCGCCTGAACAGGGACCATGTCCGAGGGAGAAATTAGACGATGGAGCATTCTTGGAGAGTGTGAAACAGTTTATTAGAGGCGGCTCGGTCGTTCTCTCCGTCTCCGTCTCCGTCTCTGCCTTCGGGTCCTTCCGTCCGCTCAGTCTCTCCACCATGAACCCAGCCTACTGCAAGACAGAACCAGATCATCGGCGTGCTTTTATTGTGCGACTGATTACCTGATTCCATCCAGCTGCCTGGCCTCCAGCTGAGCCACTCCCATCTCCTCCCCAGCAGCCAACCCAGCCTCCACACCCCACTGCCATAGTCAGTTTTTGTATTGATTAAACAAAAGCCACATAATGAGCTTTAGAGATTCTGCTATGTGGATTTTGTTACCTACCCACAAAGCCAGGCTAGGTTGCCCCCCCACCCATTTCCAGTATCTATGCTAAGCTAAGCTAATCAGCTTGCGGTTGTGGCTTCATAGCCTATTCATCATACAGATGGCATCAGTCTTCTCATCCAGCTGTTGGCGAGAAAAAGCGAATTTCTCATGTCAAACAGACGCCACAATATATTCTCAATCATCTATCTATGTGTTTTCACTTGAAATTTAAATTATTATTATTATTATTTATTTTTTATAGAAATCGCTCATTGAGAGACAGAAGAGTGAAAGAGAACAACGAGATTGAGAGGAGGACGTAAGGAGGAAGTAAGGAGGAAGAGAGTTACAGAGACAGACAGAGGTTAATGAGGGTCTAAAAGGTCAGTGTAAAAGTCTGACCTTCAGTGTGACTGATGCTGTTGGCATTTATGCTGAGTTAACGCAGACACACACAGACAGCACTGTAAGCAGGATATCTGTTTGCCTCTTGCTCTATGAACTAATACAGAGCAACAGAGGAAGGCATAATATGAACTGCTGCTACTCCGGTTAACCCTGAGCTGAACATCTGACAGCCCGCTCAGTGTCTGTCTGTCGCACTTTGTGTCTGTGTTTCAACTCAAGAAGCTTTGCTGACTTTATATGCATCCTTATACTGCAAGGCATCTTCTATATCAGAGAGCCATGTAACACATTAGCACTTCATCAGTTTTCTCAGTCAAATATCAAGCATGTGTTTCACATAGGAAGGAACAAAGAGGTAAATATATTCAGGTGCAACACGTTGCAGACAAGAATGCATTCCAGTGTTTTCAGATGCTGTTTTAAATTTGGTGAGAATGCGTCACTTGTTGTATAGGGAGCTTAAAATCAAAAGTCAGGCATTTGACCCACTATCTTTGAGCACATTTGAAGTAAGCTAGACAGTTTAACATGAAGCTGAACAGAAGAAAGTTATACCAAGTGGTGCTGCGCGTTACATGACACGCTGTATTAAAGCCTGGAATAACTTTGCTCCAGGTGACCTCAATCTCTGGGGGAAATACAATTCTTGCAGATATAATCTACACGCATACTCCATGACGAGGCTGCAGTCACAACAAATTCCTGGTAACTTGTTTGATGCGCGTTGAAAAGTGAATTTGTCTCACATCAGTTTGTCTGTGCAGTACTGGTGAACACTGCAGGGACTGTAACAGAGAGGAACACCTCAGTGACTAAGCATGGGAGCTGTGATTTGTATTAATTTGTGAGAGATGAATAATAACACTAAATGAGGTAGAATTTAATCTGAAATGGAATAATTTTAGCTTGCAACACAACCCAACCAGAGTGCCTTTTGGCGGAAGTGGAAATTCTAAGATCAAGACGCTTCATTACCAGGTGCATTAATATATTTACCATGTATACACTTTAAATGGACTAAAACAAGACAATTGTCAAAACCACAATTTAATTAATTTAATTAAATTTATTTATTTTATAACACAACCCCATTTGAACGGAGCATCAAGCACAAATCAGATTGAAAAGTACAGTTTCTTTATGTGCGACTTGGTTAGCTTGAGGGAAAGATTGTGGTTTTCCGTGTGAAGTAGGATATATGACCAGGGTTTAGTTGCAAGAGGGATTTAAGTCCCTTCAAGGTAGTTACAGGTGGGCCGTGGCTTCACAAATATAGTGCGATACGGAGAAGATATGGAACTGCAGAGGTAAATTGATCTTCACATTGTTCGATCAGGAAGAGGAAGTTGAAATCAATGTCGTGTGTCAGTGAGGCGGCGGGTGGTGGAGATTGATAGACTATCAGAACATGTCACTGCGTTCCGTTTCTTAGCCATTTTCCCCATGGTAGCAATGCTCATCACAGTTTTGACTGATAATCCTATATAAATTCTAAATAAACTCAGCACACTGATAGTCCTACGTTCTTGAGAGTGCTCTGATTAATACATGTAATTTTTTGTTGTTGAATAACTAGCCCTATGCTGTTGTTGTTATTTAGCATTTATGAGGCATTTGCTTGGTGAAATCAATTAATGAAAAAAAATTAACCCCTTGGAATTTTTAAACAGCCCCCCGCAGTCACTTCCTCCTGGCCCCCTGGCCTATTCTAAACATGTGGTTAAAGTGAGGGAACAACCATAGTCATGCTTTAAAAAAAAGAACATATTTTGTTGTCTGGAAGGGGGGGGGGGGTTTATCATAAATCTCCTGCATTAAAGTTCATTGTGTGTTTGACGTCAACTGATTTACTGCTTTGCTCCCATCATAACTTCTATGGTTGCTATAGGGCGACTGTTAACTGTTAACAAGTGTCAGAGTGGAAAGAAGGCTCAGAAATGACTATGCTACATCCCAAAGTCTTTTCTCCACCAGATATTTCACTATCACCTCCTTCTCACCATCTTCTGATTTCGGAGAGAATTGAGCAGCTAGCTGTTTTTTTTTTGACGGTACAGAGCAGAGAGAGAGAGCGCAGGGTTAAGTTAAGGTAGGTGGTATAACTAATGTGCCTTTGGTTCTTCAAATCATGTTCATGTACCTGAGGGGTGTTCACAGCAACGTGGAGAATGGTTTAATTTCACTGTAATGAAATTTACTGGAAATGATCCCACTTATAGAATGCAAAAGAATGGCTGTTGTAATCTGACGGTTCACTCTCACCGCTGTTGTCTCAGGGCAGGCAATTATATGATTCAAAGCTAAATCAACAACAACATTGTTCCAAATGCGTCACTGTGACTAAACCAAATGGAGGTCTGTGGTTTAATGTGCCTCAGTTTGGTGGCTTGTAAAATGAAAACAATTAAGAATCCCTATACTGTGCTAGTTAGATTTGGTAATTTGCTTAGGGTACAGACCCGATATTCTGACGAGAAAGAATGCATAAAAAAAAAGTACCCTGAACACATTTCCACAGAATGTAAACCATGTGGCCGCACAAGCCTTTGAAACATGGATGGTATTTAATTAGGACAACTAATCCTCTTCTGTTGCCATAGGCTATATAGCACCTCATTTTGTTTGTGGTTTTAACCTGCATTAACCAATGTTTTTGTCCAGTCAGGCCATGCTATAAACGCAAGATTGACAAATAAACAATTTGAATGTACACACCCAGCAAGCATTAGTGTAATGTTAGCAACAGAGTTCACCAATTCCTTTAGTATCTACATGTTCTACAATGCCAACAGTAAAGTTGCAGATCTTAAAGACAAACAAAAAAAGTGCAAAGGAAAACACAATTCTATAATTCTCTGTGGATTTGTCAGTACAAGCACACTGGTTGTTTGATTCAATATATTATTACTTATTTGCCTGAACTCGATTATATTGTTGTATTGGTAATTTAATTTAATTGTATTATTTATTTATTTAGGACTTATGGGAAATATCCCATCACATCCAAATATTACAATTACAATACAATATACAACTATTACAAAAGGCACACATTACTATTGCAAATTGTTGAAGAATACTAACAACCTAAGGTGCTAAATGTGTTCACTTAAGCCTTCAAACAAAACATAACCAGACTTCATTTTAACCTGGAAATCTGGCTAAAAATAATAAATGCATGATAATATTTAGATGTTTATTCTGAAATGTTTTTCATGAGAACAAGCTTGTTTTTTTCACTGCTTGTTAGCTAACCTGAGCTGGTTAGAAAGTAATGAATGTATTTGACATTTTAGCTGAGACTTTAGAACAAGCTTGATTTCTTGAAATTTGCTTTCTAAGCATCAATTTATAAAGGCTAGCTTTGCTTGCATTTTAAGACATAACATATTAAATGTCCATATTGCCTTAAATAGATTAAGGCTTACTAAATTCCCATTGGATATATTGAAAATATTTGGATAATTGTAGATATCTTGCATATTTGGAAAAAATTGCATTTGTTGTATGGTAAATAAATAGGCCTTGAAGACACATATACTATATAATGGGCTGCAACAATCGTAGGGCTCGACCTGGTTACAATTAACTTTCATGAACTAAAAACACACTCTGAAAGACGAAAACACGGACACTGTCACCACCACGCCTTAAAGAATACCGTGCTTTATCTTCTATTTTCCTCTAAATGGGACCATAAAACGAACATCATGCTGTTTTGAAGAAGACTTGAATGCAATTGAAACCATTAATGCATTCGGAAAATATTTACTTCGGTAATAAATCAACTGATAAGTATCGCATATTTTCATAGACTTCGATTTAGTCGGACATCTTTGTGCAACCAGTGGTGTCGCCCAATGCTGGATATTAGAATAAATGCAGGTTTAAGCCACTTCTGCATTGGCTTCACTTTTCATTGATGCAAAGTTTGAATGTCTAACTGAGCCTCTGTGATCAGAAGATCAGCTCGTGTCCAAAATAGAGGAAGCTTTCGTAGCTTCTGTGTTGCACCATCAAATTTAATTTAACCTCCTCTGTATAAGTATCCTCTTTTCAAAAGAGCCATGGTTTACAGACAGTTAGCGTTATGAGACAATTGACGATATATGTGTATATATGTGTGTATATACTGTAAGTCATTGTTAGCGACTAAGCTAAGCAAACAAGCTAACAAGTTTGCTAACTGACGGCTAGGAAGCTTGTTATCGCGGAGAAATTTATATTCTCTCTTTTTTATTTGTTTGTAACTTGGTGGAGTGACTGCCGCTTTATGTTGGGAGCAAAATGTACAAGTTTAGATTGGATCCAATTTAGCACCAGAAGAGAGGCCAATACGATTGCAAGAGGGGCTGTGTCAACCAATAGTCCCTCTCTGGCTTCACAGATGTTGGAAACACCTGCACATTAAATCATAAGAGCTTCAAGAAGAATATGTCCTGACTGACGGAACTATTGACACTGCACCGACGATGACATTATAAAGATCATCAACCTTGACATCAACCCAACTGATAATCCCATCATAATCAAACTCCTCGTCAATGTGTTGCTGGAAGAGAGAGCTATAATAACTTAAGTCATACGGCACATTTCAAAACAATAGTACCAAGCACTTGAGCCATTCAATTATTCAGCACACAACACTCAGTGCTGAAGCACCAAAACAAGCGTGCACACAAAGATATAGAGATGAAAAGGAAACAGAGTGTTCTTAGGTCAACTGCCTGCACCCTGAACATTAGCTCTGCTTTGAGGTAGAAACGAAAGAAAAGAAAAGCAGAAAGAGAAAAATGTAAGGCTGGCAAAACGCAGAGGCATTGAGAAGAAGCCTGTGGAGGTTTATTTGCTAGAAATAATGGGCTTCCTACTGGGATCCTAACAAGCCCAGAGGGCCTGCCATCTGACAAGAGAGCAAGTATTTTTACTATACTGACGCTCAGGGTGAGAGGTGAAATCTGCCCAAAATGAGGTAAAAAACTAAAGAAAGAATAGTGTAGAGCCATGTGGTTCTCTGTGAAATGAAAGGCTTGCAGAAGGTACTGCGGGGTTGATTGATATGGGGGACATGTCCTCCCCCCAACTGTACGGAAGATGGAAATTTGACCCACCCAATAACTTTCACCCATCAACCAGGATTCAAGTCCATAAAACTACACTATGCCATTTACTATCCAGTGCATTATCACACCCTGTTGGGCAGAGGCAGCATTGATTTAATCCTTCCTAATGTCGTGCCACAAAAGAAACAAAAGAAGAAGATGCTTTGTGAGTTTCCATTACTTCCGTCGTAAAGAGACTAGCAGGAACTTGCAGACTGAGACTGGCTGAAAGTATTGATACCAGTATTGATGAAAGTGTGACGGATAAGCGTTCGTTTAGACCCTGATATCTTTTTAAAGCCCTTAGCAGACGACTGGGAATAAAGAGCGAAGAAGACACTAAAAAAAGGCATTTCAAGTGCATGATTCCAAAGTGAAATCATTTCAGCTTTAAGTGTCTGAATTCTTTCTCTCGGGTTCTTGTCATTGTAAAGCGGAAAAAACAAAAAAAAAAAAACAAAAAGCAGGCACTCATCGCACAAATAAACAAACTTGGGAAGTATCTGTAAAGACGGGGCCGGTGGTAATGTTAGTGTTGTTTTCATCCTTCCGATGTGCAATATAAAACCCTGCACTGCCCATATAAACCTCTTTAACTCTCCTTATAGGGCAGAGCCATAAAAGAAACAAACAACACACTACTTGAGTGCCCAGACCGCAAACAAAACAATTTTCATCTCTCTTTCCTCCCTCAGATTAAATATGCATAAGCCCATTGTTTTCTTACTCGTTTTCTTTTCTCTCTCTTCTCCTTACATTCCTTGTATGGCATACGCAAGGAGAGACGTGTGGTATGTCCGTGACTTTTGTCTGCGCAACAAAGATTTATATTTTTAGCATACTTTAACAGCTTTTTAAAAAAAATTTCACCAAACCACACGTTATTGAGAAGTTCCTCTGGCCTTCATGAACCGACGTTAGACTCAAACGCAACAACACCTGCTCTCCTTCCATCCCGTCATGTGATGTCATTGCTAATAAATCCATCTTTTTAATATACGATCGCATCGTATTTCTGTCACATGGATTGTCTATGTTATATTTTTACTATGTTGTTTATTCTGTACACACGCCTGCCTGCTTGCCTGCTCCAAGCATCAGTAAGGATAATGAGGTTGAGCTGTTTTGCCAATAGTACTCTCTCACTCATGCATGTTGATGATCCCACTGAATTTGTTCTTTCCATCTCATATGTAGCTTTTAGTATCTAACACAACAGATTTTATTTTAAATGAAAATCATTTTAACGACTCTCGTTCAATACAATGACACATTATATTCAGACTCAGCTAGTAGCATTTTTAACATCCCTTTTCAAGGAGTCAAAGGATCGCTTATTGTCATTGAGCAACACGGAGTTGCACAACGAAATGCGGTCGTAGCTTTAATGCAATTTAGGCTGTGCGTTCCCGTAGTGCTCTTTTGCGACACTTGCATGTGTTTGTCTTTCATAAGCTTTTGATGGTTCTGTGAGCAACGTGGCAGCAGCTGTCACGTCACACTGTAGACGTGGATCTAAAAAGGCGAAAGTTCGTTTGATGCATGTTTTACCAGCTTTTGCCACAAAACCCTCAGTGGACGTCGGGAAGAAGCAGGAGCTGCTCGTGCTCTGACCGCTGCATGACAAAGATTTTGAAACAGCCTACGATTCATTGACCTGGACTGAATTACAATTTCACTTTAACTGCATCATCCAAGGCAGCACTTTTGCTCAGGCCTACCGTTGAATAATACAGTGTATCCACTTTATGTCGGGGTTTACCTTCTTCCCACACCCAAATAGCACTGCACAATCTGCACAAATGTGACTGCAGGATTTCCTCTGCAGACTGTAGTCTTTGAAGAGGCTTTAATCTGAAAAATGTCCTCGTTAGTGGTCTTTCCTGCCAGCTTCTTGCGAAACAAAATATGATCATTTGTGCGCGACACAGGACTAGTTGCTGCGCACATCTACATGTGGGTTTATAAAATTAACCTTGCAATATTTTCTTATCATTTTGGAAATTAATCGCAAGCTGCTCAAGTACCCCTAAGTGTACGCGTAGCCCCAGTTGGGAACCAGTCTGCCATTAGAAATGGTGTTTCAGCCATAGACACAGGTTCCAGCAGACAAAGGGCCTCTAAAGCAAGAAAAGACACACTGAGAGGTTATAAATAAAAAGCTTCGACCCTGCTTTTTGGTAAGCTATTCTAAGTGCAGAGGTCCAAAAATGTTCCCATAAAATTGCTAGGCAAGAACTGAGCCCTGAAGATAGGTCTGAAAAACACTAGGAAATCACAAGGACCAAAAAACTGGAACTTGAACAGCACATCCCTCTCAGCGCTTCATCTTGAAGGACATTCCAATTCTTAAAGTGCATCTCGAGGAGGGAGGAGGCTTGCCGGAGGAGCTATGGGCGAGGAGACACCGGTGTGTCCTTTGCTGAAGCTTTTTCGGCACCGCGGCGTCTAAAAGAGGCGTGACACACAGTTGGAATAATCTCAAACCAAGGCAGGACTCTGCAAACTGTTCCTTTTGTAATCATGCGCGACCAACTTTCTGCCTTCACCGTTTGTTTCTCTTCTAACCGCAGTCATTGATGACATTTCACCTGGATATTATTCATGTTTTCAACTCAACTGCTGTAACTGTGACATGATGTTTACAGGGGCAAACAGCTGCTGACGTCCATGCGGAAAGCATAACTGGGACAGTTCCATATCCATACCCCCTCAGTTGTATTTTTTGCCCCCTCTGTATAAGATTTATAGAAAAAAATGGCAAAGACAACACAATTATTGGCCGAGACACATGTGACTACTGCTCGCTGTGGTTTCAGGACAGTGTAGGTGTGTGTGTGTAGGTGTGTGTGTAGGAGATCGATAGACAGACTAGTCTCTTAGTTCGGGTTGTTTTCCCCTGCTTGCTTTTTATGGTTGTAAATAGAACCATATTCCATTTCCCCGTTGTAGCAATCAGACAGGCGAGGGAAATCCAAAATATATTTAGTCTCTGATAGTGCTACGTTCATACTGTATGTCACTGCTCTGATTAAAACATGTATTGTTTGATTTTGAAACTGTAGCCATATGTTGTTGTTGTTTAGCATTTCTGAGGCTATTCCATGGTTTAATATATTTGTTTTATCTTATGAAGAAATTTCCCCCTCCGTCACTACATCCTGGTGACTGGTCGGCATCTGTAGATCAGGCTTTTAATAAGGAATTAGAAGTACATTTATTAGTGGTCACACACACTGTGATGCTCCTCTGACAGAGATCATAAAATACAGCGCTATAACAAAACAACGGACAGATGATGCAGCTGTGTTTCACGTCAAATTTAATTAACTTCCCCTTAAAACGAGGATTTCTCATCCTCGACCGGAGGATGACCAAACTGGGAAATGAGAAAGGCCTACTGAGGAGCGCATCGACTAAATACACAAGGGAGGAAGGGTAATAATGAGGGACAGGTGAAACTAATCAGGGAGGGGTAGGTAATCACACAGGCGGGAAACACGCAAGGGCAAGGAGACAAAGTATCTGGAACGGGACACAAGGTGACTCTCTAATTTAATAAAACAAGAAACACTTGACAAGACTGAAAGAAAAACACAAAATAAAAGGAAAAACACAACCTATAGGAGCAGGGCAGGTCATGCGAAGGGACAGATAAGCTTCCATTTAAACCAGTGCAGCTGTTCACACTATCTACATTAAACTACTTTCTTTGTCTGCTCATGCGTTGAAGTACATTGCTGTGTGTTGGGGTTGTATTTTCAGACTGAAACTCAAGTCAAGATGTGTGTGGACCTGAAGTACCTGAGGTCAAAATACGACATGTTGCTAGATGGGAGCACTCAGATAGGACACCAGGTATATTTGCAGGGCGATAAACAATGAATCGGGATTCTGATAGTGTAAAATCTTCACATTTTCTACAGTACCCTAGGACATTGTAAAAAACACTGGTATGGATTTTGTCCAGATCACATTATTCAACCAGCTTGTGCTGCTGTATCTGTCTGTGAAACAAGCATTTCCCCACCTTGTAATTAGCAAACATTAGCTCCCACCACAAACATATTAGCATTAAACAGCAGGCACATTCACTCCAATTAGCATTTAGGTGCCGTACATTACCCTGCTCCATTTGAGTGAGGGTTTATTTGCAGTGCTCTAGGTGTCTGGCTCCCCCCCCAACTATGGCTTATTTGGTCTTACCCAATGTCTTGTCATCTTTTGACGTTTCTTCTTATCCATACCTCATCTATTCCTCTTTAAAATTCCTCACCTGCTCCCTATTTCTGTTTTGGCAGTCTGGTTTATTGTTAATCTATTGTTAATTGTAGTTTAATTCTCTGCTTGACACCCGCCTCCAGATCATATTACCACCGCAAATCAGGAACATAACCCGTTTCTTTCTCTGTCCACCAACCTGCACAGTTTTTCTCCTTTTTTTTTCTCTCTCTCTCTCTCTCTCTCTCTCTCTCTCTCTCTCTCTCATTAATAGTTTCGTAACAGCTCTCCAGCAGTAATGGACTTTAAGGTACTTGCAGTATTGTGCAATTAATATTCTCATCACACCACTTGCTCTTTCACTTTCCCTCTCCCTGCGTCTGCTTTGCTCCCTCTTTCTATCAACATAACATCATCTTTATTCTGATCACACCTTCCTCTATCTTTCCCTGCCACGTGAAACCTCTCGGTTATGAGGATGTACTCTGGGTGTTTTTAAGAAAGAGTCCTGTGTGTGTACATTCACAGCATACATTTCTACACTAAGTGTGCAATGGGGAATACTCTGGCAACAAGTTGTTTGACAGGTATCGGTATTGACTTTCCAACGCCGAGTCAAATCACAAGCCTCATTCTCAATTCAAGATCAATTTACTGGCTTTTTCCAGAGCTTTCAACCTAATTTTACATCTTCGTCAGCGGAGAAAGTATTGTGGCCTTGCCTCAGTCTAAATAAATATAAATAATAACCTAAATAAGCTATCTCTATAAGAAAGCTACATCTGCTGATTTGGATAAACCAGTATATAACCTTAGGTCATGATGTCTTTTTAACTAAGCTAGCAAGTATAGAATTTGATTGACCTCTTACGGCGCATGCAAGCACTACATCTCACTAAATCTGATCAATTTAGGAAGTTTAGGTTCACCAACTCAATAACAAAAAAAATGTAATTAGAGGAACAGTATTGGAGTCAGGGGGATCTATTCCTGACTATGTTTTAATAGTAGATAATCACCTGAAAATAAGAATTATTGTGTTTTTGTGGGCTCAGAACAAGCCCTTCATATCTACATAGAGAGCGGGTCCTCTTCACGGAGTCCACCATGTCGCACTGTCATGTTTCTACAGTAGCACAAAAAGGACAACCAAACTCTGGCTCTAGAGAGAGGCTTTCACGTTTTTACCAAGCAGCAAGCCTTCGGGATGAGTACTGAAGCTTATGCGGAAGTGCCAAAAACTGCAGTTCATTGAACGGCCACTTGAGGTTGGTTCCAAAAGAGAGTCAATCTCCATAGACCCCCATGTTAAAATGCCCAACTTTACAGCAGAAATAAAAATGTTTACAGTCTGGTACAAAAAAACAGTTTGGTGTTGGTCTGGTTAAATTATATTAAGGCTTAAAGTTAAGCATCATTTAGGGCTTCCAAACACAGTCCTGACTGCTCTGCTGAAGAATGTTCTTTTCAGTCAGCTCTTCTTCACTTTGACAGGTACTCCTTCATCAGGTGACCCATCAGGGGCCAACACCTTCTTAGCTGGACCGCTACGTGCTGCTTCTTGGCTAACAGCGGATTTGTCTTCAGCTGAGCCAGTAGTGTTTTCAACTCCAGCAACTGCTGTTCCATCAGGAATATCAGGAGCGGCTGAGCCTGCCGCACTGGAACAAGGGATCACTGGAGCCCCTTTAACTTTGGGCTCTTCCTCAGCCTCATAGGGAGGTTTCTCCTCCGAGTCATACATTTGGCAGACGCTTGTCTTATGGAAGGAGTCATCCAGACTGAGCAAAACTTGACAATCAACTAGAATGACACCCAGAGAGCACAGACCTCCGCAAAGGCCACTGGTGCATTCACATGCTCCTCAGGTAGTCCCATTTCCCGAGTTGGGAAGTTGTTTTCTGACATTGGTGTGTTCAAGAGCTTTAAGTCGTAATGTGGAAATAACATGGATGGCACAAAGAACATGAGTTTTAGCTCTATTTTATTGCTGAGAGTATTGACAGTATTTGCGTGACAACAAAGAGCAAAGGAAAGGTATCGGGTGAGCCATGAAATGTGTAGCAAAATTGAGTTGTTATTTTGACTTGAGGGGGCGTTTTCCCAGTCAGGAACTGATTTTTTTCTGACACCACATGAATGCAGCACGGATGGCATATCTCGCAATGTTAATGAAACGGAAACTTAGTTTGTGTGTCCGCCACGTGATTCGGATTTCCTACAAAATTTTGTGGGTTCTTCCGTGGCCCATGCTATACCCTTCCACCAAGTTTCATGAAAATCGGGGCAGTAGTTGTTCCATTATCCTGCTGACAGACAAACGGACAAACCAAACCGATGCATAACCTCTGTTCCAAATATCCAACCCTACTGAAACCAGAACATAGTGACTTATCACAAGCTGGTGTCCATTTCGTCCTCAAGGCGGGCCATAGAGTGGAACAGCTGCTTTAGAGCATCCCCAGGAGTAATCCCCTGCTCAGGGTCCAGATGTAGGAGACATTACAGGAGGCTCATGATAGCCCTGCGATCCTCCATCTCAATGGACTCCTGTATCTCTGGATTTGAAAGTTCAGTTGATCTGCTTCCTGTCTGATCACACAACAGGCGCTGAATGATCAAACCATGTGTCTCTTCAGAGGTGGGGAAGAAAAAACGTCAAAATCGATAAGTTTGACACTGAAGGGCGGTTCCTCATGTTCACCAGCATTACATTATCTGGCTTCAGGTTGACACCAATGCCCTTTCAGGGTGCCAAAGGCTGTCAGCAATTGCTGGGACATAAAGTAGACAATTACAGATACCATCAAAATGAGATACAGTTCTGAATATGTCCACGTGAACGGATTTCAGAACGGAACGAGGACTAAAGCTCATAAGGAAGGGATCTCTTACGATTAGACTAAGCACCTGCATTTATAAAGTGTTAAGACGAACGTGAACAATACTGGTATTGGGAAACACATCTATCTAGTCTAAAGTACTTTCTAATACAAAGCTCAGTTAATAAATGGGAGATATGAGCATTGTTTTGTTTCTGAACAAAGAGGGCACAGATTGTTCATCTTGCCACCACTAGATAAATATAGTGCTTATGATAAAATTGTAGAGGTTGAAAGAGAGATATTTTCTCTGTATTTTACTTTAACTCACTTCACCTTACCTGCTGTTAGTATTAAACAACTAACACACACTGGCGTTGCTTTTACTATGGGACTGACTTTCTTGTTGTAATTGCAGCCCTGACTTTTGTGCCTCTTCCCACGAAATGCTACAGAATTGAATTCATTTCTTTCTCATGTGTTAGCTATTATTCACTGTTAATAGAGACGTAGGATCCCAGCCAGCCGTGTTTTACCCAGAAAACACTGACCTCTCTATTATAGCTTACCTTAAACTCTGAATATACTCTGTACAGTTTGCATTATTACATCTCTCTTCCAAGATGTTCTGATATTGTTGTGTGATGAGCAGTGAAAAAGATTGCCGGTGCAGACCTTTCATAAAACAATATCAAGACAATCCTGTGCTGTGAAGCATATCAGATGTTGGATTATATGTGGTGCTCTAATAAAATGTGTGTGTGTTCCTGAGAGTGTATTTTCTACAGATACAAGAGTCCGACCTCGCCTCTGTTTGGCTGATTGAATTTGATGGCAAGACAGGCTTATGTGTTTCGGGAGGGGGGGGGGGCGTTAGAAACTTTTAAACAGGGGGGACAGACTGGGGCGCGGATTCAACGAAGAGTGGCATATTTGGAAAATGTGTTTTAAGAAGATGTTTTACGCTTCAAATTTAAAAAGGGATAGTTCGGATTTTCTGAAGTGCCAGACCACAAGCTGAGCAATGTGCTGCTGTGGACGGGGGCAGCAGCAGAACACGTGCTGTGTGACTTTGGTGTTCAAAAGGTTTAGTTTGCATTCACCAAAGTCACACAACAAATTATCCAATCAAGGCAGCAGTAAACCATTTCCTCCCGTGTTCCGCAAGTGCAGTGGCTTTGAAGAGATCATAGATGGATATAAAGTTCCCTGTCGGAAAGGTAAAGCGGTAAACATATTCTAAATATAACTTCACTTCAGCCAAACTTTTTTTAGGTGGCTAAAATAAGTTTTGCTGCTTCCCCCGTCCACAGCAGCACATTGCTTAGCTTCCGTGCTGTCTGTTTCTCTAAGCTGGGGGACGTGCCGACCGCCATCTACTGTAGGTTATACACCGACTATAGAGAAGTACCTCACACAACCCCACTTCAAAAATATCTGAACTATCCCTTTAAAGCCTTGTTCTTGGCATTGAGTGTTAAGGACGTGACACAAATGCTGGAAATCAAATGCACGACTCAGGACAAGGTTTCAAAATCAAAAAAAAGGTCTCAACAAAAAATCACTCTCAGAGGAAAAACGTAGAAAAAGCAAACAGCAAAACATAAACTAAACTTGACTAAGGGAAAAATGCTGGAAACCTCTGGCTCTCTTGACGACATAAGACACAAGACGAACTGGCACAGGACAAAGGGAGGCGAGGACTACACATACCAGAGGTAATGGGACACAATCAAGAGAGGGGCTAACAATCTCACAGGTGGGAAAACACACATCACTGTGGAAATGAGAGGGAAATACAAAATAAAACTGGAAGTGCAATGACAAGACTAGACACGAGTGACTGTAACTTAACAAGTGAACAATGAGACGTGAGTAAACATAAATCTAAATTATAACCTAAACATGAAACATATAACATAAACCTGATAAATAACTTAACATGACATAAATAAATGAACAAACATGACGGCATGGAGTGTAAAAAAAATGAATGCTGAACAAATTATAATAAAAATAATATCAATGAATAAATTATATTTTATTTTCCCCCTTCAACATAGGAGCAGACATCCAGACTGAAAGACACACTCTTCAGAGACACAATCGAGCAAATACCTTTAAATGCAATGCAATAAATATACAAAAGTCCCTTCCTCCATCCTTCACTAACACATGTCCACACTTCTCCCTCCATGTCTTTAAAGTCCTGTCCTCTCTTGTGAGCTCCTGCACACATGGCTTATTGTCAAAATATTCCCTGGACGCGCTCTCTCTTCACATGCAACTCCCCTCCCCCCCCCATTGCTTCCTTTCCTTCTCAACACAAGTCCCATCAGGTACACACTTGCTTGTACTTTTTTACAGTCATGTGTTATCCTTACCCAACTTGTCTGCTTGCTGTCACTACAGTCTGTGCGTCGCCCGCCCATTCAACCCATCAAGGCTCAATCAAGGACCCACGTGTAGACGCCCAGGGGAATTATAAGCATTGCATTTATTTATAAGGATTGATTCTTCTAAATTATTGCTACAGGGCAGGGTCAATGTCTACACTGTTGTCTTATGTGTTTTCATAAATATCACATTTTTGCACAGAACCTTCCATGTCTTCACTGATTGAATTGTAAAAGAGCACCTCAAGGTTTTAAAGCATAATGTATGTGTCCTGTTCTCTTACTTCCTCTCTCACATCTCCTTCCATCTCTTTATGTTCTGAATGCTCTAGGTGAGCAGTCCCTGTTTCACACATAAACCCCACAGAGGAACCTACCTGAACAGAAGTAAACCATACTATAAGGACATTTTTGTTGCTAGTTGAACATAAAGCTGCTTTAATCCATATTCTTTTACATTACACATGGATCAAATGACTACTTGTAATTTGAAAGGGGCTGCCAATAACAAAAACACCTCAGAGACTGCAGTTTCCCTCAGCTCTACAAAGTGTTATAGCGTCTTTCGGCTCTTTGTTTTGGCCCACAACTTCACTGTTTTGGTTCAGTGTCTACCGACAACATCTAACTATTTTTAACCTTAGAATAACAGCTTCAAAGTCATTTTGGTGCTACACTGACTTGTAATTGGGAGAATGGTGTCTCCGTCAGTCCCACTCTGCGCCCTGAACGCCTGTTTTTGAGCTATGAAACTTTGGTGAGTGGGTTGTACAGGGGAATTGCGTAAGATTTTACAGCTCTAAGAAGATTTTCGGTGAAGCTATATCATATTTTATGGTGAAAATAGTTACATGTTGTGGCTTTAACCTATGTCTGTAGACAATGAACCAAAACAGTGAAGTTGCGGGCCAAAACAAGGAGCCGAAAGACGCTATAACACTTTGTAGAGCTGAGAGAAACTGCAGTCTCTAAGGTGTTTTTGTTATTGGCAGCCCATTTCAAATTACAAGTAGTCATTTGACCCATGTTTAGTATAAAATAAAATAAATATGGATTAAAGCAGTTTTATGTTCAACTCGCAACAAACATGTCCTTATAGTATGGTTCCTCTGATTTGGTGGAGACCAAAACAGAGCTAAAAGGAGAAAGGCTAGACTTGAATTCAACAAGTGGACACAAACACAACTCAACAAAAACATGTTTTTCTCATTGGAAAAAAGGCACTTGGCAATAATACACAATAATCCAGTGATATCAAACATGCATGCAAAATAAATAAAAGCAATGCATTTATGCCTACATTTACAGGGACATAGACATTTGCTTTAAATTGGCTACATTTGTGAGTAAACTTGCACCTGTCTTCAGTTTAATTGATATATTCAGGACACAAGACAGATTGTGTAATCATCCCTTCTAACTCTTGCGTATTTATTTGTTCTTACATCACCAGGCTTATTTAGACATCGTACTTCTCATGTAAACTGATTCAATTCCCAATCTCACCCTGCAGAGGCTCTTCAAAATGTACAGCTCTTGTCATGTGTGGTCTTGTTACTTTCATCTGTTGCCTACAACATAAATCTCTCTCACCCTGTAACCTAGGTTTTTTTTTACGACAAAGATTTAGCATGTGGTGATATGAACGGGGTGTACTCCTACCGAGTACTCTTTAAAGATTTACACTGATTCTTGATACGTGTATAACCATTTTCGCAGCTCTGTGGTCACACAAAAGCCAACCCAAAAATATCCTAAAAATCAGGTTGCCGTAATACTAAACTGTATTCTCAATTACCCTTTTAGGGAAATGTATTTTCCTTACTGAATACGGTCGCAGTTTTAAACTTGTGGTTAAAGGTATGGTATGCAGCATTTTTTTATGACAAAAAACAAACGGTGTATAGACTATTACAAAATGAATCCCTCTCACTCATCACTTATGTATGACCCACTAGAATTGTTGGGTGGTGTCTGTGACAGCAGAGACCCTGCCCTCTGTCTGGATTTTTTCTTTTCTTATTTTGCTGTGTTTGATGTTTCTGGTCATGAGCAAAGGGCCTTTGGGCTTCATATGGGTGTGTAACCTCCAGCCAATTACCAGGTTGCGCGGGAATACTCCTTCCCGGGTCCTCAAATACCATCGACGTACGTTGACGTTGAAAAATCCCAAACGTTTACTCCTACTCGCAGATTTAGGAATAAAAATAATTAAAAAAAACACACTTTTATTGGTAGAGGTCGGTGTTGTCTTCTTGACTTTTTTTTGTTTGGGTTATAAACTGTGTGAATAAATGAAAAAACTAGTTGGTGTAGCAGGCTCCTTCTGACCCACATTTAGGAGGCTGATAACCACTGATAACACCCATTTAATGAGCTGATAACATTCGAGCAAAGCCATTTGACAGCAAGGACACAAAGCAGAGACCGATAACCCAAGTTGACCAACTCAGGCAAATGGCAAACAACGTTTTTTTTTCCAGCACTTTCATCAGAAATTAGCCGTGGTCCTCCTCTCCATCAGTAAATGGCCAACAACCCCGTCAGGCTGTCTCCCCAGACTTTCAGGCAGCAGGCTGCAGAGTGTTTGTCTGGGAGGGATTATGCCAGGTAAACAGGGGATTTAGCATAATGTGGGCCATGCCTGTTTTGGCTTCAGCAGGATATGGGGTCATGTAAACATTACCGTGGCAACCCAATCCAGTGTGGGAGGAGGTGATTAGGGAATTAAATGGAATGAGCTGTCTAATCCCTTTAATTTGACTCTCTATCCCTTGCTCCTGCTTTCTCTCTCTTTCACTCAGGTTTCTTATTTTTTCCCCCTCTGCTGTGCTTGTTTTCACCATTTTCTCTCTCTCTCTCTCTCTCTCTCTCTCTCTTGCTCTCTCTCGATCTCTCTCTCTATTTGACCCTTGAGAGGGGAAGGACAACCACAGAAAGTAAACTAACTTTGGATAAACTAAACTCAATTCTATTTAGTATTTTAAAGATGATTGTATTGTATGTCAAAGAGGCTATAGAACTATATTCATATGTATATGTAAAAATTGAATATATATTAAGATCCTCTCTATTAGTTACCTAATATTTAGTATTTTGTAAGTTAGTTACTTACCAGTTTAATATGTTTTATTTGACAAAGTGAAGCTAGAGTTTGTACTATGTATTACCTGTTCTCAGGATAAAAAAATTGTATAAACTAAATTTATATATATATATATCTACTTGTGCATGTTGGTCCTGCACACAAATACAAATGATATATATATATATACACATATATACATATATATATATATGCCCCTCCGAGAACCATCACCTTACCGTGGTGGAGGGGTTTGGGTGCTCCTATGAACCTGAGGGAGCCTAGTGCTCCTGGTAGGGTCTCCCATGGCAAATTGGTCTCA
>CALSBV010011913.1:1703734-1713938 GCA_943590825.1 Bovichtus diacanthus
CCCCGGATAAGCGGTTGAAGATGGATGGATGGATGGATATATATATACATATATATATATACATATACATATATATATATATATATATATATATATATATATATATATATATATATATATATATATATACATATACACATATATATATATATATATATATACACACATATATATATATATCCTCATGATATAGAGTTCATGTACACACACACACACACACACACACACACACACACGCACACAGCCTAATCCACATTGGATACAGGTGGAAATTGTAACCTTTGCCCTTTTGCTATTGTTTTTTTTAAATCACCCTGCCTCTGCTGTAACACATTATGGACCTTAGTAGCAGGAACTGCTGGAACTCCTCAGAGGCTCATCGTCTAAACCTGTTGTGCCATTGTTTAGGGCCACAACACTGCTAAAATGGGCCAAGATTAAGTATTTAAATAATTAGTTTTTTAATTAACTGTCGGCAGAATTTGGCAGAAATGTCGCATTTATTTCCTTTAGTATTTTTTAGAAAAGACTTAGCAGGTCACTGCTTTTTCACATGGTGTACTTTATGTAACAATGACATTTTTTTGGCTGCTACAGAGAGGTTAGCTGTAATTGCTGCTATGCTACAGCAGAGATGGTCGAAGCAAAGAAGAGAAAAAGGTCACCATTCTCAAATTAGTGAGGTTTGACTACTTGGTAAAAGCTGCAGCTTTGCTGCTCTATAGCATCGTAGTCATTTGTTTTTATCACACACTGTAGTTCGATGAAAGGCTACTAAATCTCGTTGAAAAATGTTTTGTTAGGAGACATGTCTTATATTGATATATCCTTGATGCCGAAAAACGAGGCCCACAGAAAGATTAGCTAATGTTGCAGGTGCACATGCTTGTTTAAAAATCATGTGTTTTTGTTCAGTCATGATTTGTCTCTCTCTGCTTCTTAGTGGGTCAGGTGTGGTTGAAGGACAAAGACTGATCATGATTTGGTTTGTATAAAGAAATCAAGAGAAAGACAACAACACTCCATTGAAAGTGTATTGGCCAGAGTGACACAGTAAATACCAAGCACATGTTTTGACGTTCTGCCAAAATTTGTATTCTGACTCTCAAACCCAACAGGATCTAGTCCTATCTGTAAGCAAATTCATGCATGAATTCATTAATGTAATACCTCAAGAACGACCATCAATGTACATGGATTAGCAGTATCTGATGTTTGCCTTAAGGCGAGAACGATACATTAATTGATGCAACAACTAAGGTACTTCAATCATCATGATTTATGAGTTATTAATGATCTTCATAGTTCAATCTGCAGTTAAAGGGACAGGCTAAAATGCTGACCAATTTCAGCAGTGCACAAGCTTGAATTGTTGTTGAATTCCAAAGTTGTAATCATGATAATTAATGTACCTTTACCAAATGTGATATAATGTCATGTCATTTTGAATTACTGGGCTTTACATCCTCGTGGTGATTGAATGTCACATCGACTGGAAGAAGGCAGAGGTTTGGTCATGACCTCACAATCACTCTTAATGGTGCTGAAAAATGTTGAGAAAATGCCATTCATGAGGCCCTGCTTTAACCCTTTCATGGACCCTTTTGGGCCAGGAAGTTGCATCATCATTGAACCTCTGAGTGATGTAAATGATCTGCTTCTACCACCTACTTATTCTTGCCTATTCCTGTAAGATCAATTCCGATTTGATTATCACTCCTTGAAAATGCATGCATCCAATTGATTTATTCATGCCAATGAATCACACTGAATTGAAGCTGACACTGAAAGAGTGCAGGACAGCTCTGCCATAAATCTAGAGGAAAGGGGGTCACGAAGCTATAGTGAAAGTTCATCTGGGAAGGACAGCTTGTCCTTGTGTTCCTCTTATTATTCCTTTCATCCACTCTTTGGACTCAACATTCTTCCCATTGTTAATCACCATGCAGCATTTCCTTCTTCCTCCCTGATTACTCCAAATAATAAAAAAATACATTGTTTGTGACTACCCTTCAGAATGATTAATTAGCAAATTCCCGATTCAAAGCCCCGACTGACAGGAGCATTATTTATCTGTGCCTTCCAAAATCCCCATTGCAACAAATCTATTCTGACACCTGTATGCTTAAAATTCAGGCACTTAAATTACTTGTTTAGAGTTAGAAAGAATCATAGTTTGGGTTAAAATAACTTCATGGTTAATGGTGGGGGAACAATCCTGGTGATGGTTAAAAGCAACCAACATAACTGTCAGTAGGGAACACAAAGAAAACAGCTTCTGTCGCCCATGTAAAAGTCTGATTTGTTGGTCCCTATGCGGATTTTGTGGCTCATAACACATCACCACCACAGTAATTACAATTCATCTTCTGGGTACCATGATGGTCTGTACAAAGTTTTATGCAAATCTCTTTCGTACTTGCTGACATATTTCCAAGGATAAGTGAAAACTTTGATCTGTTGGTGGAACAAGAGGTGAAGTCAGGTAATCACCAAAGTCATTACGATTTATTTTGTGGGGACCATGAATGTCAATCCATGCAACAGGACTTAGGGGGCTACCAAGGTAATCAAATTTAAAATTGCAAAAGTAATTTTCGTTAAGTTTCAAGTCATAGTAAGCTTTGTTCCTTGATCTAAGTGCAACTGGTGCTGAAATCGTAATAATTAGCGTAAAGCATGTATGTAAAACATATGCCATTGTATAAAACAACACATCCTTATATCTCAACGTCAGAACAGGTCGACTCAACATATATGACTATTCTATTTAATGTTGTGAAATGTAAATAATTGGTTATGGTTAGCCAACAAAGCTACTTAGTTATGGGTAGGCAATACCACTACTTAGTATTTTTAACCTAAACTTAACCTAGTTAGGTTTAGGAAAAGATCCTGGTTTGGGTTAAAATAAGTAAGGGATGTAGTTGCTACGTTACAGATATGACGTAGAACGTGAAGAGTTTGCTTACTAACACAGTGACGTAGAACGTGAAGAGTTTACGTACTATTGTAATGACGTAGTTACTTACTGTGACTAAAAATAACATGAGCGCCGGTCGCCTGGATCATAGTTCTGTTTGTTTGACCCATCCATCCTCCCAAACCTCCTTTTAGTCATTTCTTATAGTACACCTGACTTCCTTCTTTGCTCCCTTCATATTTATAATGGCCAATACATGGCACCGTTTAACAACAAACGTAAATGGTATGGTATGGGTCATAATAATCTGCCTGCTCAGAGGACCTGTACGGCCGTTCATTCGGTGAGGATGGCTTGGTTTAAAATGATAAGTACTGCAATCAAGTTGTTAATCCAATAGCATCAGATAGAAATTATTACTAAAACCAGTTCATGAGCGACGTGCCCAGGTTCTTCAACCTATTCAAACCATCTTGATTTTACCACAGCAATAAAAGCATTATGGCGCATTATTTGTCAGCAGAAAAAAGGTGGAATGCTTGCTGACACAGTGTAAGTTCTGACCCATCACACAAGCCTGAAAATGATGATTCGGGATGTTGAGGATGTCTGAAGCCACCAGCAAGTGACAGCTTTCTCATAAGTCCATAGATGTTGAAGTCAGTAGAGGTTTTAGGAAACATAAAAGCAATGCTGACACAAGAGATAAGCATAATTGGACATCTAAAATAGTAACGATTGCTTTTGGAGATCTGTTAGTGACGTGGTTTGTTCTGGAAAGTCCTTGAGCCTCCTGGAGGTGTTGTGGGTCCAATCCATCCAAACATCTGTGATGGGAGAGCCCCGGTTGACAAGCCCAGTTATTCACATTTTCCAATAACATTTAGGTGAATGATGCTACCTTTTTGAAGGTCCAGTAGATTTATGGCAGTATAGCCTTGTGTAATGTGTAGTCACAAATTGTGGGGAAGCTCATCAATCTTCTGCCATATAAATTGAGTTTCTATATGATTTCTTACCTTGGATTAAGGTACACGGGATTGCAACATCAAATCCTGTATGATGGTGAATAAAAAAACATTCAGTCTTAAAGACATGCTAGCATTGATCTATCTTCAAGCAAAACTTCAAGTGTCACGCAAATATAGTGGAGTAAAAGCCTAAACAGCACCAGCTTTGATCAAGCAACATCAGTACACGGGTGTTTACTAAATCATTGCTTGTCCTCGTATTGCATTTTTCTCCACAGTTTTTCTGAAACTAGGCTACACAGATATTCTTGTAAGCAGTCCAGTGTTGCCAGCTTTGAAGTTACTTTCTAACTTGGATGAAGTTGATAAAAATGTTCAGCTTTTGAAGAACATTCTCATTAAGGAAAAACTAAACTGAGCCACTATCAGATTCAAAAAGTCCAAAGTTTTTGTGGATCTGCGAGCAACAGTTGTCATTTAAGCCAACAAAATCCACGGCTGTCAGCTAGAAATGAGAAGCCTGCTTTAGTTTACTTCTGTGTCGAACTAAAGACCCAAAAATTACTGTGGAAATCAATCTGCCATTGCCATAACTGTAATGTATAATATCAGTCTTCTGTTTTATCAGCATAATAAGGCAAACTGATTACACTTCTAGGTCTAAGTCTTCGAGGTAATCTTACCTTAATGCTGCTTTGAGTTCATACTGTTGAGACCCAAATTGCAAGCAGCCGAGTTAAGTATTTTTTTCACATCAACCTCAGTTGTGAAGTTGACTCGGAGACATTGGGAATTTCTGAAAGCTAAGATATCTCCCACTCAGAAATACTAACAGAAGTGTCAACAAAGCACCGCTGGCAGGCTACATAGAGTTTGTATCTAGTTTCACTTGTTAACAAACTGCTAGTTTTGGATATTTTTCTAAAGTGACTACAAGGCTAGCAGAGGGGGTGACCAGCTTTGAATAATGCATGAATGCTCCAAAGTTGGAATAGGGCTTCTGCCAATATTGCATGAATGCAGCATAAACGCTAATAGCTTTCATTCACACTAACAGATGTAAGCCCTAACCAGTATTTCACTACAGAGCTATGACATAATAATAATTAGAAATAGGTCAACATGTTTTAACTTAGTTGTAATAAAACTATGACTATTGGTTTTGACAGTCATCAGTTATCAGTTATTGTGTGTCGAGTCAAGCCTACTGAAATTAACTCCTGTCAATGCGTGTACTCGGATGAGGAGGGCTCAATTTATTGTAATATAGCCTAACTTGCTTTGTGGAAACTGCCAAAATGGCACAAAAAGTAACCCAAATCATCACAACCCACCATTAACATTTTTCACCTGCCCAATTAATTAAAAAGAAGCCCGACTGGCTCCCAATCTGGCAGGAAATTTCACAGGCAATGGCGACAGTAACTACGGGGAGTGTGGCTTAGCGAACAGTCGATTGCATTCAACAGCGGAACATTTTACATGCATCTTTCAAGATTGAACACATAAATCCACTCAGTCTCTTTGTCTCCGTCCCCGTCCCCATGACACGCTAACACACCATCACACACAGGCAGCGGTGTATTCGCCTCGCAGCTGAGAGCAGTTTCAGGTTTTATTGGCAGGCAGATTGATTAGCAAGCAGTAAGCTTTGCCCTGACCCATCTATCATAACATGAGAGAAATTCAGACACAAAGTAGGGAGGGGATACTAATGAGTGACAGAGCAGAGGAGTGTTACCAGCACTGGCCAACTCCATCAGTCATCATCACGAAAGACAGAGAGTGTGTGTGTGTGAGGTAGAGGGTTTGGGAGTAGAACAATTGGAGATGGAGTGAACTACCAACAATTCTATACTCCATCTATCATAACTATGTGATGGTGGTCAGAGGGAATAGGCTCAAAAAGACAGGAAGACAAGTGGAGAATGTGAGGTGGAATGTTGAGGTAGCATCAATTTAGGTGGCATTTCAGTTCCTCTTCGCTGGAGTAGCAAACTAGGAGGGGTTCTGTCGGGGTATAGGGTTCTCTAAGTCCTATTTATTTGTTCACAAAGCTCTTGAATGGACATGAAACTTCTCACAAATCATCTCACCTTGCTGTGTGACGTGATAAATTGATATTATTGTCAAGGTAATGTGCGTTTGGATGATATTATTAGCAAGTACCTTTAGAGCAGGAATTCTTAAACCATTCAGAATTGTCAGGGGCAAGTAAAGCTGTTTTCCTCATATAATAGCCTCCTTACCAGCCCTATGCAAAGTTAACAAATGTCAATCGAGAACCTAATGGAGAGAAAAATACATCAGAACACAATGGCAGGTAGTGGGATGCTTGGCTTGATCTGTATCAAGAGTGTTCCACCAATTTACCATTGGACTCATAACAATGTCGGACTCCAAACACCTTTAGAAAGATTTTGGAAAAGGAAATATCAAGTCGATTTGTAGGAGAAAATAACTGATTCATCTTTTCAGTAATGGTCAATTACCTTTATTCTTAAGTGAGACCAGATATTGGCTATTGGATATTGGGGCAGCCGTGGCTAAGGAGGGAGAGTGGGTCGGAAGATCGGCGGTCGATCTTCCATTATGAAGTGTCCTCGGGCAAGATACTGAACCCTAAACTGCACCCGAAGGTATAGCCATCGGTCTGTAAGTGTGTGGGAATGAGGGCACAGTGAAGGAAGGAATATCTTGCACATTAACGTGAGGATTCAGGAAACAGTTGATAAGGTTGAACAGTGGACATGCACTTGGGGATTGACTTTTTTAGTTTAGAAAAACCAACCCAGTAGTTTTCACAGTGAAACGAATTCTCCGGGACAGAGTCGGCAGGTTTGTGAAAGAGCATTGGACAGGGTAAATGTTCAACCACCAGAATAAAATATGGGAAAGGGGTCAGAAAGTTATAGATATTGTGAGGTGCCTAAGTGAGGGTGGAATGTTGGGGAAAACTTCTAAAAAAACGATTTATGTAACAATGATTTGCTCTGTGCTAGAATAGTCTAGTGTATGAAACAGCGTCTAAAACTCTGCTGGAGAATTTTAATTAGATACAAGCACACGCTCTAAGGCAGTGTTGTGGAGCAGTAAAGTCAACCCCTATTGCCGCCCTGCAGGTTCTGGCGGAAGAGATGCTACTAGATATTAGAAGGAAGCAGTTAATGACCAACTACAGGGGTAACCCCAAAGGACATGAAGAACAACACCTAACTAAAGTGGTATTCCAGGAGTGCTGGGAACAAGGCAGAGGACAAAGAGCAAGCTGTGGGTGGGCAAAAGATATGCAGAAGACTTGGGGGTTCTTCATATCAAGCTGAGCCCAACTGTAGTTATTCCAGAGGCTGAGCCATGGACACACCTAACTCCACGGTTAGACATGTACTTGCTGGAGCTCAGGAAGTCAGAGAGACGTAAAGTAGATCTGTTAACAGCGTTTTCAGCTCACGTAGGAGAGCACTACTCCCAGTGTGTACATATACCGATGGTTTAAAAGATCTTGAACACCAGCAACCGCTTTCTCAGTTTCCGATAGAAAAGCTGTTGGAATAAAGCATATATCAAATTATCTGGGAGTTTATTCGATGGAGATGCTGGCAGTCCTGTTGGCTCTGCATCGGTTGGAGGAGAATAAACCAGGAAATGCTTTAATGCTGCAGATCCTTCAATTCCAATCGTCTAGATATTTTATTTCGGCAAAGTGGTTAAAGCTGTGTCACACTGAAATAAGGAAATGGTTGTTGTACAATTTCACAATAAAATTAATGCAACATTTAGAAAAATGCAGGTCAAGAAAAGACAAGGTTGTTTTTAACAGAATAAGTCTTGGTCATTCAAATTTAAATGGCACGCTTAAGATTAAAGGGGAGCATCCGACTGGCGTGAGCATTGTCAGGTTGAGGAGTCTGTTGTGCATTTAACGTCCATCAAAAACCTTGACGTTAAGTTTTGACGAAGCATGTTCTGGAGGTAACTTTGAAACAGTAAAGCTTGTAGGTTCATTGTTGTTGTTGTTGTTGTTGTCTATCTATGTTCCCCGGTTCATTGGTAGGCAAGAACATGGACTTAGTGAGATATTAACCTGCTTTCACTGTTTTTGTATAAAAAGCCTTTAGCTGCAATGCTTTACTCCTGCAGTTTAATATGCTATTGATAATCAGAAATATGGCAGAGGAATTTAGGAAGCATCAACTTTAAAGTAAAGGGAACAAAAGCTGTAGCTTCAGAGCCACTGAATAGTGATTACCACAGAAAAGGTGTGTTGACTCCATTTTGGGTGTCAGGGGAGCCAGTTGAACCTCTGACATTGCTGCTGGGGTGAAACACTGGGTTCCAGGTGAGCTTGTGGGACCTCTGAGGCTACGAAAAGGGAAATCCACCCAAAAGCAGATCTGTACTGATGTTGGTTTACCTTCATTCATCCAGACCCACTGAGATTATTAGGAAGCGAGATTTGTGGGTTAGTGAGGTATGATGAGCCTGAAGTAGAGTTTTCTGTATTACAAAGAGGGATCTTTTTTTAAACTGGCTGGATCGCCATGGCAATTTATGTGGCAGACCTAACCTGGTCCGAACAAGTTTGTATTCAGAGTTTAGGATGAAATAGTCAATAGTCAATCTCAGAGCGATATAGATTCTCAGATGAGGGAACACATTATATATGCAAACTTGAGCCGTAACGGTACATTGGTAATGCCACGGAACAAAGCCGTGCTATTGTAGCACATTCTGTGTGCATCGCGTTGCAGTTTCTCTTTTTGCCACGTGATGCAGAAAATCTAAGCAAGAATACTGTTTTATATTATTCACAAGGTTGCTCTCACTGAATATGTTTGTAGTGTTCTCTGGCCATTTGCCTACACTGGCTCAAATAAGCCTATACAATTGCAGGTAGCATACATTAAAAGTTCACATATTATTCATCAGTATGACATTCACTTGCATGTGAAATGTGGTATAATTCCTTCCTAGTTTCTGTTATCAATTAGTCAGACTGGCTACGGTGTCAGACGAGAGAATCTTAAGGCTATATAATCCTTTATTTACGCTGCTTGTTGCGCAACATTGTCAATAAATACAGAAAAATAATTAATTTATGAGAAATATGCATCAGGGGACGTTACTGGTGTGACAGCCCAAAAGTGGCATACTACTTTCAAGCGGCACCTGCCGTTAGGAAACAGTAAATGCCAGTGGAACACCAGCGGCATACCACTCCAGGGATTGAAATAGGCCACTGAACCATAGCCGCAGACCATCAGCCACTTTTTGATCTCGGCGCTACTGGATGAAACCCTGGGTTAACAAAGATAGTTGGTAACCACCGTCGTTGTACCCATTACCTCTGATTAGGGTTTTTAGGTTTTGTCGAGCCAGCGAAGGCAAAGAAACCCTGGCTCTGTAGAACTTACTTTGTGGTTGCCTACAGCCCTATGGCTGTATGCAAGAGTTAAAGGTCAACAGTCTCAGCACCACAAAAGGAATAGCAGAAAATGTGACTGGGTATAAAAGCAAAATGCAAAGAAAGCAATCATACACCGTTTTGAAGAAATATTAGGCAAACATTGGACATGAGACCAATTAGGTCCACCTGTAAAAATGACTGAATAAATGTAAAGCCACACAATAACTTACATTTTGTGTTTGCTAGTCTGCTAATATAATATTTAATATGTATCCATTTTTACACAGCCCCATCTCCAATTCTCATAGATATTCAGTCTTCCGTCAACCTCTGAGCAGCTTCATGTAGGAAAATATATATATATTTTCTTTACTGCTCAAATCCCTGTTAGAGCAATACAAAGTGTAGCCTAAATCCACCAAGAGTTGCCTCAGGCAAAAACTGGCAATGGTTTTTTTTAATCCTTTGAACTCTGATGGCCTCTGGCATGAACAGCATTGTACACAATCTCGGACTGTGTCTAAAATGGTGTGCTATGTTTGTCTTTGTAGTCTGTTGTACCTCTTTCCCTGCATTCCCTTTTGTTTTCTTTAGTACTCATAACGCTTGGCTTACACATTTAATTTTCTAGTAAATATATTAAATATTTTTTCTCCCTAATAGCCTTTCTCTTTTTCTCCATCTATTCTCTGTCCTATTATTTGATTTATTTATTTCTGTTTCTGCTGTGGGAGACAGATGGCCAGATTGTCATGGCTGGACAACTAATTTCCTCTGATATTTACCATTCTAACACACACAGGCACTCCTCATCGATGAAAGCCAGATACTGTGAAATGGTCCATAAATTTTGGTTTGTGTGTGTGTGTGTGTGTGTGTGTGTGTGTGTGTGTGTGTGTGTGT